>JBBUKS010379789.1:0-19310 GCA_038050645.1 Hedychium gardnerianum
GTAGAGTGAATTACATGTCGTAATGAACGTAGTTGTAATGTAAAGTATATTGGCAGTGTTCCATGTAAAGGAAGTGTTCCGGTAGCCGGTAGATCTTTCGTAGCTCGATTGGAAGCGTCAATGGGTTTGTTCTTTCATCGGCTGTTCTTTCATAGGCACTCTCCAGTAAGTCTTTCTCTAACCATTCTCCGCATATGTTTAATTATCCCCTAGTCGGGGATCACGAGTGGCGCATATAATAGGAATAGGGAGAAGAACTCGTTTTCATCCCTAGGGTACGGAAGAGGATCTAGAATCTTCAGTTCAACTCATTTTATGCTCAGCTCATCCTAACGGTATATTTGAGGTTCATTGAGTTCGTCACAAGAAGCAGGAACGAAAAAGAACTGAGCAGGACCACCTGAGCTGGAAGACCAATAAGAGATCCATAGGGTACGTCCGAGTCTCTATAATCAGCAGTTCAACCCCTACTCTACTGTAACGCAGTTCAACCCCTACTCTACTGTAACAAATTAAGAAGCTATTCTGATTAATGCTGGAACGCGTGAGAGTCTCTATCATCTGAATGATCTGAAGCTAAACTCAAAAGAGGTTCGCACAAAAGCATTCAACTTAATCTTGTATTGTATTAAAATACCATCTCCAATTCTGAGACCATAACTCAAAGCAATGAAATAGACCATAACTCATTGGAATCAAACTTAATCGCTAACTCACTGGAATAGGAATCAAACTTAAGAAAATGGAACTACTTATAACTCAGCCAATCGCACTAATTCACATCTCTTTATAATTCACATCTCTTTAAGTCAGTTGCTGCTGAGGCTCCAGTGAGTCAATTTAATTTATAGATTATTTCATCTGTCTTTCCATTCACTCTACGGGTGTCATTCAAAACTACGAAAGATCTACCCGTGCTTAATCAAATGCTAACTCAAAGGAATCAAACTTAATCTTAATCAAATGTTCACTCCTGAAACTTAAACAAAATTAGCAAATGCTCACTCAAACCAAGGAAAGGAGTTAAGCGAGATCCCTAGGGTACTATACGTCTGAGTCTCTATCATCGAAAGATTCATGTCCGACGGACGGAAGACCAAGCAAGAAAAAGAGTAAAGGAAGGTCGGGGAGCTGGAACTCATATAGAATGAAGTTCAAACCCTACTGTAGTTCAACCCCTTCTTGAATTGTTCCAGGAAGAAAAACAACTGAGCTATTCGCTGGAACGCTATTCAATTTAGTTCAACCACCCCTACATATAGAATTTAGTTCAACCATCCCTACAGTAATTGTACCAGGAAGACCAACAACTGAGCTATTCAGAGCTGGAACGAAAAACAACTGAGCTATTCTGATTAATGCTGGAACGCATACGCATGATAGTCTCTAAGCTAAACATTCATGTCCGACGGGTACGATTAACTTCTAATTCAATACGGTGAACTTATAATGAAAGATCTTATCTTAGGCTCCAGAGTGGAAAGTTAACTTATAATGAAAGATCTTAGGCTTCCGGGTACGTCAGAGTTTCTAATCTTAGGCTTCCTATTCCCACCCTCTTATACTCAAATACCCTACCGAGCTCATTCGATTAAGAAATACGAATAAATACGAACACGAACCCCAACCAACTAAGAAAATCAAACTCAATACCCTACCGAGTCGCTTAAGCCCTAGAAAATCTCCCTACCTAGCTCTTAATATTAATATTAATAAAATACCCTACCGAGCTCAAGGATGCTCTAGCTCTATAAAATACCCTACCGAGCTCATTCGATCTCAAAACAAAAAGAGAATCCCCTTCAAATAACAAGCACAAAGACCCTTGATCGAACTTACCCAGGTATAGAATAAAATAGCATAACATATATCCGACACTTTAGAGTACGACCTCTCATGCAAAAGCTCAAGACCAGAGTAATACCTCTCAGGAACTGATATAGTTCAATAGAATTGAGTTCAATATCAAAATATCCCCAAAGGAAGGCGCCTACAAGGAACCCTTAAAGAAGGAAGGAGCAGTGCCTTAAAGCAGTTAAGGTAAGGTAAGTGACCCCTACATTAATTGTACCCTTTCGAGAAAGAGGGCTAAGGCAATCGCTCAGTCTTTTAATAAACCTTTACCGATGCTCATGCAGAATTGAGTGAAGGAACTCTGAACCGCTCTACTGGTTCTTTATCTTTATGTCTGAACCGCGTAGCATCTTAATCTTCTGAACCGCTCTACTGGTTCTTTATGCTATTCTTTTTCACAAGGCAAGAGCCCCCTAACAAGAGCAACCATAGCGAATCACTCGTTTTCTTTTCTCCCTAGGTCAAAGATAAAAGCACAAAAGCAACTTAATAACAATACCATCTCCAATTATAATTATGAGACCCTAACTGACTTAAATGAAACTGAATCAAATGCTCTTAAAAGGAATGAAACTGAATCAAATGCTAACTCATTGGAATCAAACTTAATCGCTAACTGACTTAAATGAAACTGAATCTTAATAAAATGTTCACTCAAAGGATAAGAAACTTCAAACTTAATAAAATGTTCACTGACTGAAATTCAATTGGCAAATGCTCACTAAACTCAAACCAAGGAAAGGAGTTAAATTAGTGAGATCCCTATCCCTAGGGTACTACTATACTATGTATTCTCTCTCATCTGCAGCTAAACATTCATTAAACTAATTTGATGCTCAATAAATGCCTATAGGTATATTTGAGTCATCTGCAGTTGAGGCATCTGCAGTTCCACTCTAGTTATTAAATGCAACCCCTACTGATTAAGAAGCTGGAACACCAACAACAGAAACAAATTAAGAAGCTGGAACGGAACGCTATTCAGAGCTATTCTGAGCTGTAACTCATAATTAATATAGTGAGCTCTAACTCAATTTAGGAAGTTAGTGAGCTCTAACTCAATTTAGGAAGACCAAGAACAGAGCTGGAACGCTGCTATTGCTATTCAGAGCTATTCTGAGCTGTAACGCTATTCTGAGCTGCTATTGCTATTCTGAGCTGCTATTGCTAGAGCTATTCAGAGCTGTAACGCTATTCAATATATTCTATTCTCTATTCTGAGCAGGAACTAAGAGTATCCGAACACCAAGAACACCAATAAGAGTATCCGAACACCAATAATAGTATCTCTCATCTGGAGCTAAACATTCATGTCCGACGGTAGCTAAACATTCATGTCCGACGGTTAACTTCGACTTCAGGTTAACTTCGAATTGGCTCAAACTTAGAATTCCTGATCTTAGCTCAAGAAGGTTCAATCCCTAGGGTACTGGTACGTCCTAGTCTCTTATCTATCTCTCTCATCTGCAGTTAAACCCATACTGTAATTGTACCCCTCGAGTTGAACCCCTACTGTAACAAACAACTGAGCTATTCAGAGCAGGAACGCTCTCGAATGAAGAAGCAGGAACGCTCTCGAGTTCAACCCATACAGTAACTGTAACAAATTAAGAAGCTATTCTGATTAATGCTGGAACGCTATTCAATAATATATATATTCAATTTAGTGAGCTGGAACTATCATAGTGAGCTCTAACTCATATCATATAGAATTTAATACAGTTAAAAAATGCAAATAATGCAAATGGAACAACAATAAGAGTCTCTATCATCTGAAGCTAAACCCCCTACTGTAGGAAATTAAGAAGCAGGAACAACAAAAGGAAGACCATGAGCTGGTACGCTATTCAGAGCTATTCAATATAGAATTTAGGGAACAAGAGATGAAACCATCTAGGGGAAGAATAAAAGGCTAATACCAACAACAACCCCAAAAGAGGCGCGCACACAGATCCATAAAATGGAACAAAGGAGCTCACCCTAAAATGGAACAAACGAGAACAAAGGATCTCACCCTAAAATGGAACAAAGGAGCTCACCCTAAAAGAATCAAAAGAAGAAAGTGGAACAAAGGAGCTCACCCTAAAAGAGCTCACCCTATAATACCCTAACAAAGGAGCTCACTATAAAACAAATATGTCACCAAAGGAGCTCACCCTAAAATATCCTTTTAACAAAATATGTGACCCTAAAATAGAATAAGAGCACTTCTTAAGAGGTCACCCTCAAATACTAAAATAGGCTACCGAGCTCATTCGAAATACTAAAATAGGCTACCGAGCTCATTCTATTAAGAAATAGGAACACGAACCCCAAAATACCAACTAAGAAAATCAAACTCAATAGGCTACCGAGCTCATTCTATTAAGAAATGCCAACAACAAAATACGAACTAAGAAAAGAAAAGAACCTTACCTTAAGAGCTCATTCGATGAAAAGAAAATACCCCCTTAAGAGCTCATTCTATTAAGAATAGCTCATTCGAACCTTACCTTAAGAGCTCATTCGATTAAGAATAGCTCATTCGATTAATACACATAAACATTCGATTAAGTAAAGCCAAAGCTCATTCGATTAAGTAAAGCCAAAGCTCAAGCTCTTTCTACTTTCTATTAAGAAAGCCAAAGCTCAAGCTCTTTCTATTCTTAAAGCCTCTTTCGATTAATATTAATAACCCTACCGAGCTCACAGCTCACGGATGCAATAAAATACCCTACCGAGCTCACAGCTCACGGATGCAATAAAACAATGGATCCCCAACAATAAGTAACCCTTTTAGAAGCTTAAAACAACAATAAGTAACCCTTTACGGTTCGTTCAATAAAGTCAAGTAGCGAAGGTGCTCTTACACCAAAGGGAGAGATCCAAGAAAGGGGGAGATCCCTAGGGTACGTAATAGTTTATATTTAGAATCTTAGGCTTCCTAGGGTACGTGTACGTCAGGTACGTGTACGTCAGAGTCTCTGATGAATGTCCTACGGTCGACTGAAGAATCCCTAGTGCTGCATTAAATAGAGTCTCTATCATCTGAAGCGAAACATTCATGAAACAAATTGCTCATCTCAAGAACTAACGGTATATTTTAGGAAGAATCCATGGGTCTATCTCTCTCATCTGCAGTTCAACTCAGGCACTATGGAGTTTGTATAATCTGCAGTTCAACTCATTTGAGTTTCATTTAAAAAGAAGAAGTAATTTGATGCTCATTTCAAGAACTAACGGTATATTTGAGTCATCTGAAGTAAAACCCCTACTGTAATGTAACAAACAACTGAGCTATTATGAGCTGGAACGCTATTCATAGCTGGAACGCATCGCATATAGAATTAAGTTAAACCCCTACTTGTATGTACCGGAAGACAAAGAAGGCAAAAGAATCGATGTGGCCTCACTTCTTACAAAAGTAAATACCCGAACCTAAGTTAAGTTACAAAAGTCAATACCCGAACCTAAGTCCAAGTCTTAATCGAGGGAGCACACCGGAGCACACCTGAACCAGTAGCACAGACACAAAAAGCCGGATCCGGATAACGAAGGCAAAAGCTCAGTCTCAGCTCAGTCTCTAGTCTCTAAGGCAAAAGCTCAGTCTCAGCTCAGTCTCTTAATAAGGCTAAATCTAAATCCCATCCCTTGTCGATTAAGTCCCTTGTCGATTAAGTCGATTAAGAAGACACAAAAGGCTAAATACAAAAGACTCTTATCTTAACAAACAAATAACTAAAAGAAAAGAGGGCTGGATACCCTTAACTAAAGAGTGCTTCTTAATGAAACTGATTTTGAGGCTCCGCTCAGCTCACTAAATTAATTTATGTATATTTGAGTCATCTGCTTCTTAGAGTAATCTGCTTCTTAATTAAACTGATTTTGATGCTCAGCTCATAGCTCATTATGCTCAGCTCACTAAATGCATTTATTTATGTTTAGTTTATTTGAGTCATCTGCAGCGGTCCAGGGGTGGACTTCTCCAAGTAGCGGAGCAGAGGCACAGGATCGTGTGGGAATGCATCGGAAGTGATTCTTCCTTGTCTTTTCATTTCATTTTGTTCTCTTTCTTGTTCTGTTTCATTTATTTCTATTTCATTCTGGTCGGCATAGAAGACAACTACAACTCTCAGTCATTCGCCTACGAAAAGCTGATTGGAACTTAGCCAGGCCATCGTCCAGGTCTCCTCTCTTACCAGCTCTAACTGGTCTTCTTACTCAACTCTGTCAACTCAGTTTTGTTGAAATGATCATTTGAACTGAACTCCTAGACCTAGAGCTCCCCGAACTAATCTATCTCATTTGAACTGAACTACTGGAGCTCCCCGAACAAAACTAATCTAATTGATTTGAACTGACCGAACTAATCTATCTCATTTGACCTGAACTCCTAGAGCTGCCCTAACTAACTGAACTACTGAACTCCTAGAGCTGCCCTAACTAATTGATTTGACCTGAACTCCTGGAGCTCCCCGAACTAATCTACCCGAACTAATCAACTAATCTATATTATAGGATTTTAACTCCTAGACCTAGAGCTGCCCTAACTAATTGATTTGAACTTCACTCCTCTTTATTAACTCATCTATCTTATTTATTTTAACTGAACTTCACTCCTCTTTATTAGAGAAGCATGGAACCTTACCTTATTAGGGAACCTTACCTTATTAGAGAAGCATGGAACCTTACCTTTTCCGTAGGACTTATCGAAAGAGTATAATAAGCTCATCGCTAGAGTATAATAAGAACGGAGAACTCATCTCTTCCAAGTTGAACTACGACCTCATAGTGATTTGTACGAACTCATAGTTATAGTGATTTGTCACCTTTGACTTGTACTTAGTTCTGTTCTGTCTGCTGATCTTAATCTCTGCCTTCTAGCCCTGGAACCTCTTACTGTACCTTCTAGCCTAGCCCTGTCACCTCTTACTGGAGTTGAGTCCTCTCTCTCGTCGGCTGCGCAACTAAATGAGTCCTCTCGTCGGCTGCGCAACTAAACTAAATAGGCTTGACTTACCACTATATAGGCTTTACTTACCATTGAGCTACGTGGTAAACTAAATGGGCTTTACCATTAATGGAATGGAGCTACGTGGGCATCTTTTCTATTCTAATAGAATGGAGCTACGTGGGCATCTGGCATCTTATATAATGAAACCCTATCTCATCTATATATACTCTTTAATTAAATGAAACCAATATGAATATCTACATTTGAACTACTGTAACAGCTATGTGGGATAATGAGACCCTATCTTATGACTTCTGAAACCCTATCTTATGACTTATTCAATATGAATAGCCATATTTGAACTAATATGAATAGCCATATTTGAACTAATATCTACATTTGAACTACTGGTACAGTAACAGCTATGTCGGATCTAATTCAGTCGGATCTAATTCAGTTTCAAAAGACTCCTTCTCCGAGCGCTACTACTTTAGCTGCTATATTCTCTTACTTTATTTAATGCCGACCCGAACTAGAATGAATCTACAAGGCACTATTTCCTACTGAATTAATCTCCTTCGCGGTAGAATCACTCCCTATGCTTTGCTAGAGGCTTTCGGGCTTAAAAAGAGCAAACCCATCTTATGCTTATGATGCACTACTTATGATGCACTACTTAAAAAGACCCTATACTTAACTTAAAAAGACCCTATCCTATGAGATAGCCGAGCCTTTCGAGCTTAGCTTCAAAAGAGAGCCGAGCCTTAAAGCAGTTCCTTAAGGTAAGGTAAGTGAGATACCCCTAAGGGTAAGGTAAGTGAGATAAAATACCCCTACATTAATTGTACCCTTTCGAGTTATAAAAAGCACTTTCGAGTTATAGGCACCTCACACAGCAACCCTCCCCTCCGTCCAAGTCTGAAGCTCAAGCTCTTTCGATTAAGTCGAAGTCTGAAGCTCAAGCTCTTTCTCCAAGTCTGAAGCTCTTTCTTTTAATATTAATAAAGTGGAGTGGGGACACACAAATCCGGATAACGAAGGCTAAAGCTCTTTCGAGCACACCAAGCTCTTTCTTTTAATAAAGTAGGGAGCACACCTGAACCTGAACCTAAAGCTCTTTCTTTTAATAAAGGAGCACCAAACCACACACTAAAAGCAACTTAAGCAAATGGAATCCCTCCAGAACTAGAATTACGAACTGACCCAGGCCCGCCATAACTAGAATTACGAACTGACCAATTACGAACTGACCCAGGTATAGTATATAAATTGCACCAAAAGCCACGCGAACCCCGGGGATAGAATAGGAGTCGGAGCACCTAATGGGGCTATATTTCGATCTTTGATATCGATATCCCCTTTAATTTAATGTGTAGCTAAAATGCTACGCACAAACCTAACGAAATAGAAGCTCAACCTAACGAGATAGAAGCTCAACCTAACGAGATAGAAGTCAACCTAAGATAAAAAAGACACCCGTATTATAAGCAAAGCAAGTTAACACAATGCTCCCTCACTTCAATTGGCAAATGTTCATTCATATGGTATCGCATATCTGAACAAAGAAAGTATGCCATTGGTAATGCATCCGCCACCTAACCTATATATTAGGACTGAACACGTCTGGTGCGCGAAGAGCATAGAGGTTAAATTTCTTTCTCCACTACTCAAGCTACGATTTATCTACTACTCAAAAAAAGAGCTAAGCTACTCCAAGTTACTATTCTTCTTCTCCAACTCACTAAAGCAAAACCAAGGTACTATTTATTCTGTTTGATCGTTTCGTGCACGCACCTAGTGTATACCGAATCCCTCTCAGTCTAACCAAGCGACTCTAGATAAGTAGGTATAGAATGACTCGTCCCTTCCTTTAGTCACACGTCGCTAGCGCTCGTCCCTTCCTTTAGTCACACGTCGCTAGCGCTCGTCCCTTCCAGTTATTCAGACGTCCCAAACTTTTTATATTAAGTTCGTACCATTATTTCAGACGTCGTTTCACTCGTCCCTATCCTATGGCAATTACTCTCTCTCATCCCTATGGTACTCTAGAGTCTCTCTCATCTTACAGTTGAACTATGTAGTCTCTCTGTTGAACTCAGTCACTATGTAGTCTCTCTTCTCTCATCTGGAATCTGGCATCTGGAGTTGAACTAATTGGAGTCTGGAGTTGAACTCAGTCACTATGTAGTCTCTCTTCTCTCATCTGGCATTTGGAGTTGAACTAATTTAATTTGAATTTGAAGAGGAAGAGCAACCCTACCCTATGTGGTCTAAGGCAACCCTACCCTAGTTCCCTATGTGGTCTAAGGCAACCCTATCCTATGTGGTCTCTATCTCTCTTATCTGGAGTTGAACTAATTGGAGTCTCACTAAATTCATTTATGTATATTTGAGTTTAATTTAAAGACCAAGAAAAAGAGGAATACAAGACCCTACCCTAGTTCCCTTTAGAGTCTATCTCATCCAACCGGTACCCTTTAGAGTCTATCTCATCTGAGAGTTGAACTCATTTTATTTGAATTTCAAGATAAGCAGGAACGGCTAAATACTATAACATATATCCTAATTAGGTTCATTTCAAGAAGAAAGATAAGCAGGCAAAATACCATATATCGGACCCTTTATCTTTATAATACTATATATCGGACCATATATCGGACCCTTTATAGGAAGACCTCTCACGGAAGACCAAGAAGACCTATCACTGAACCTCTCACGGAAGACCAAGAAGACCTATCACTGAACCTCTCACGGAAGACCAAGAAGACCTCTCCCTCTCAGTAACCAAAGCAGGAACTCATATCAAATTAAGTTCAATATTTTAATATCAATAGAATTGAGTTCAAAAGAGCCCCAACAATAAGTAACCCCAGCAAAAGACCCTACTGAATAAGAACCTCTAACAACTTGAAGCTCAGTCTTTTAAGCTAACTACACTACTTTCAGCTCAGTCGCTTAAGAACAAAAAGACACTGAAATACCCGGATACCCTTGACTTTAGGTCTTTAGGTGAAGAGTTCAAGGCAAAATACCCTACTGAATAAGAACCCCGCAATAAGAACCCCAGCAATCGCTCACTTAACTTAAGAATAAGAACCCCAGCAAGAGCTGAGTCTTTTAAAGAAGGCAATCGCTCAGTCTTTGACTATTAAGAAAATACCCTTTTAAATTCAATAAGAAAGATCTTGAATGCCAGAAAACTAAATACCCTACCGAAGGCAATCGCTCACTTGAAGGCAAGAGCATTGCTGTAAGGTAAGTGAGATAAAACTTAAGAATAAGAACCCGCAAGATAAAATGAAAGAGCAATCGCTCAGTCTTTTAATAAAGCAAAATACCCTTGTCTTTCTTTTAAGACAGCTCAATACCCTTTTTTGTTCAATAAGAAATCAAACTAACGAGCTCAGTCTTTTAAGAAACCTTTACCGAAGCAAAATACCCTACAGAATAACTGAAACCTTTACCGAAGCAAAATACCCTACAGAATAACTTATACGCTTGGTTGACAGGAATGAAGCAAGGAGCCAATCAAACGCCGTTGACAGGAGCCAAGCCATCCAATTCCAATCAAGCCATCCAATCAAACTCCAATGCCAAGCCATCCAATCAAACGCCCATCAGTTCTCGCTCTTCCTCTGCTCTAAAACATATGCATGCAGTAAGCCAGTTCTCGCTCTTCCTCTGCTCTAAAACATATCTCTATATAACTAGAAAACATTCTAAAACATATGAGTCGCTCCGGTCGTTGTAATCCCAACTGATCCCAACTGAGGCAAGGCTTCTTTCCTCTATTCCTTTCACAACTGAGGCAAGGCTTTCCTATTCCTTTCACATCCCAACTGAGCCAAATCCCAACTGAGGCTTTCTTCTATTCTATTCCTTTGCGGATGCCCCTGCCCGGGTTCAGAGTTAAAATAGAATATAAAGAGCTCTGTAAGCGTACTTCAATTCAATTGAAATATAAAGAGCTCTGTAAGCAAATTATAAAGATCTCGTACTATGAATAAAATAACCTGACAGTCGAGATCCTCTTCCCAATGGGATCCCGCCCTAGCGGAGAAAGTCATCTGCTGCAGGCGCTTTCTGTTCATAAAGTCATCTGCTGCAGGCGCTTTCTGTTCATGGTAAATCTATTGGCTCATGCTGCCAGCCTTCTTCTCATTGTCCCCCTCAATCTGCCCTCTCTCTGGAAGAAAAGCTATTACTAATTAATCAATCCGCCCAGCCCTCCCTTTTACCGGCATAAAAGCAATTACTCGACCGGCATAGCATAAAAGCTATTACTAATTACTCAATCTGCCCTCTGGCATAAAAGCAATTACTCAATCTGCCCTCCCTCTCTTTTACCTACCTTTACCGGCACCTCTCTTTTACCTACCTTTACCGGCATAAAAGCAATTAATTCTTGGTACGACCGGCAGCAATTAATTCTGTCTTTATTATTGACGACTTCTACCACTTCTACACTACACTATTGCTCGAGGTGAGGAGCCTAGAAAGCTGGCATTAAGGAACTACTACTCCATAACATAAGAGTAATCCATTAAGGAACTACTACTCCATAAGAGTAATCTCCATAAGAGTAATCCGTAGATGTGATAAGAGCTCAACTTGCTTCTAATATAAGAACTCAACTTGCTTCATGTGATAATATAAGAACTAAACTTGCTTCTATTCTAAGAGAATAACTCAACTTGCTAAGAACTAAACTTGAATAACTCAACTTGCTAAGAACTAAACTTGCTTCTATTCTAAGAACTAAACTTGCTAGGGCTGGCTTCGAATGAATAACTAAACTGTTTTTATTACGAAAGGGCTTCGCTCAACATTAAGATAAGAAAGGGCTTCGCTCAACTTGCTTTATTGGCTGGCTTCGAATGGGCATCGAATGGAACTCGGTACGCTAGTTCACTCGGCTCGGTACGCTAGTTCACTCGGTACGCTCTAGTTCAGCTAGTTCATCATACTTGTCTATTTCTTTCTTTTGTCATCTCACTAGTTCATCATACTTTACTTGTAACATCTTTCTTTCTCACATCATACTTGTACACATATTTGTCACAATAAATCTTAGGCTCACTCTTAGGATTAGGCTCACTCTTAGGAATCAATCTTATTTGAGGTTCGAATCTCCCTTAATTAACTCCTACCCTATCTTTCTTTCGCTCTAGTCTATCTGGTCACTCCTACCCTATCTTTCTTATCTTTATTTTATTTGGCTCCAGTCTGTCTATCTGGTCACTCCTACCCTATCTTATCTTTGGCTCCAGTCTATCTGGGGTTCTAGGCTCAAATACCTCTTCTTCTTATGCACTCTCTCTATTGTCTTCTTCTTCTTTCTTATGCACTCTCTCTATTGTCTATTGACTATAGAGGATCCTGTAGGTTAGGAAGTCATACCTATGAAAAAGAATGAACGGGACCTCTACCTCTCTCCTACTTGAATGAACGGGACCTCTACCTCTCTCCTACTCTCCTAACTGAATGAAGAGCACGTAAGATCTCCAGCTCAGCACGTAAGATCTCCAGCTTATTTAGCGAGTCCTATCCCTACTCTAACTCTACTGGTGTAAGATGATGATCCGGAGTCCTACTCTACTGGTGTAAGATGATGATCCGGAGTCCTATCCCTACTGGTATGAAGTAGATGATCCGGGCTATACTATGGGTTCCTCCCTATAAGAGGTTCAAAGCCTCCCAAAGCCTACCTATAAGAGTTTTCAAAGCCTCCCTATGGTCTACAATAGGAGCAGCTCTAGTTGGGGACAGGTCAACTGAAGTCAAGGGTTCATTCATTCATTCCTTAAAGTTTGAGTTCGGAAACAGAGGATCTTTTTGAGTGGTAAGGCAAGAAAGGATCTTTCTTATCTGCATTATCTGCAAGAAAGGATCTTTCTTATCCGCTACATAGGATCTTTCTTATCCGAAAAAGTAGTAGTATCGAGTCTACCAAACTAGCATTAAGAAAGGTAGCATGGTCTGTCTCCTTATAACACAACACATTTCAGTTATGCGGTTCCATGCTCACATTTCAGTTATGCGGTTCCGTTCGTTCCATGCTTGCAGCTCGGCATGACATCTTTCTCTTTGCTTGCAGCTCGGCATGACATCTTTCTCTTTTCTCTTTCTTTCTTCCTACTACGTGTCCCTAATCTGAAAGAGCGGCTGAACATCTTTCTTTATCTTTCTTTATCTTGACTTTATAGATAGGCTCTAGGCTCTTCCTAGTTCTTTATAGGCTCTTCCTAGTTCTTTTTCTTTACTTTATAGATAGGCTCTTTCCTTCGACTCTCCATGCCAGATTTTCGAGACAGCTGAAAAGGAGAAGCTAGGGACGTCAAAAGCACTCTTTCCACCGGCACCTAGTGAGTTCGTACGTTCCCATTATGATTATGTGAGAGATCTATTTTGAGTGTGTCGGCGCCTGAAGCCTGAAGCTAGTGTAGCTGCCTCTCTCTTTCTTTATTCTTGACTTTAGCAGACGATTCACGCAAGCAAGAGGTAAAGTAAAGTATCTTGAGCCCAGCCCTCTTTCTTTCTTTTCTAGTGAGCCCAGCCCTCTTTCTTTCTTTTCTACTAGTGAGCCCTGCCCTTTCTTTCTCTTCTCTTCTCTCTGTTCTAGTGAGCCCTTTCTTTCTTTCTTTCTCTTCTCTCTGTTCTCTGAACTGAGGTTTCTGGATTCAATTCTCTGAACTGAGGTTTCCGGATTAAACAAATTATCCAGAAGACCTACTCACTCTACCCAGAAGACCTACTCACTCTACCTGGAGCTCGATCGGGCCTCCCCAGTTGAAAACTTCAACTGACAGAGTCATTCCTCTTTCTGGTTCCCATTTTCTCTTTATCAGTGAGTCATTCCTCTTTCTTTTATGGATGGTTCCCATTCAGTGCGAATTATAGGGTTCCCGGTTCACACCTAAGCCCCTCTTCTTTCTATCTGTTCTTGCTATAGAACTTCACCTTTGCTTTTGCTGAACACCTTTCCTTTCTAATGCGTGAATGAGTCAAGTCAAATCCAAGTCCTCTTGACTCTTGAAGAGAGCCTTTAAAGGCTATAGGGATCGTGCGTGCCCTTATATTGGCGATAGGGATCGTGCGTTCCCTTAGACTTTTATTATAAAGAAAGTTCGCTAAGAACTATTATAAAGAAAGTTCGCTAAGAACCCGTACCGGATGCTGGCCTACTAGTAGTATTTTTCTATGCTTATAATCTATTTATCCTAATATTGACTTATAATCTATTTATCCTATATTGAGTATTTATCCTAGAGAATGCAACTACTCTAATCTGCTGAGAATGCAGAAAAACGACTATCATCTGCTCCCGTGGAGAATGCAGAAAAACGACTCTCTATCTGCTGATAAACCCAGTACTCGTCCCTGGAAAAGAGAGACTAGTATAGGTCTAGTGCGAGTGCTTAGAGTAGAGGTCTCGTTTTTCTTTTCTTCTTATCTTACGAACCTTTCGAACCTTTCTTTCGTTATATGATTATTATATGATTATATGACTTATTATATGACTTATTATATGACTTATTATATGACTTATTATATGACTTATTATATGAGTGACCTTTCTTTTCTTATCTTTCCTTGAAGGCATACCGCTCTTTCACTTGAAGGCATCCCTGCCCTTATTTTTCTTTTAATTCGTTGAAGGCATCCCTGCCCTTATTTTGATTCATTGTACTGTGAGTGACATCCAATAGCTTTGGAATCCAGCCAAGGCTGAGACTGATGTCGGAAAGGACTCAAGCGAGGGACGAGAGAAGCGACGTGCAGAGCACCCAAATTAGCGAAGTGTTCTCAAGGTGCGTGCATTCCAATCTTACCTTAGCATGCCATTTCAAGTCGAGGAGAGGTCGGGGATCGAAAGTTGCGCAGCTGACCTCGAGTTGGGAACCTGGGTCATATCTCCTTGTCTGATCAGACAGAGCGGGGTAGACCATTTGACCTTCCTCCAGTCCTAGCCTCTGACTGAACCATCACTCCAGTCTTGTCTTTGAATATGAACCTCCAGTCTTGTCTTTGAATATGAGGTCGGGAGCTAGACCATGGGTGTACGAAGTCCCCCAGGCAGCGGCCAGAGATAAAGCTGAGACTTCACCGACTGGAGTTGAGCGACGGCATACTCATATCCATATCCCCAAGGCAGACTAGTGGAGCAGAGGGACGGAAGAGTGAATGGCCAAATCAAATAGAGAATACTTAGTCTAACATGGAAGGAAAGAGTTCAAGTCGCCTCTTGGATTTCACATTTCACGTCGAAATTCTATTAGAGTCATCTTCCTATCCCGCCTATCCTCCTTCGCCCCTTCCCTCTGAATATTAATATTCATTGTATATAGAATAAGAATAGAAGAATCTTAATCTTCAAACTCCTCCTTTTGAGTCTCCTCGGATATTTAATTCAAGTGTTGATCGAGTAGCTGCCGGAACCAATGAGCTGGGCATGGACATAGCATTGTGCGGGACCTGCCCGATCCTGTCTTCTGCAGCAGTGAAAGATCAGCAATGGAATTCATGCTCCAAAGTTGACTCTTCGTCAGTGAGATCAGAGATAAGGAAATCTTGCTTTCCGCTGCATGCTTAACACATGCTTTTCTAACTTAAACTGAATAATTGTTTTAAAAACGGAACTATTCTATATTCTATTAGTTTAGTGGTCCCGAAACTCTTTCCCGTACTCAAGAACTGTCAGGACAGATAACGAAATGACCTGAAGAAAGGACAGATAACGAAATGAAAATGAACTGAAAGGTGAAAGGACAGATAACGAAATGAACAGTAAGGGTATCCGGAGCTGCCATTCACTATAATATGGGAATGCAAGAGTGACAGAGAAAGCAAGATCTCTTTTCGTTTCGGGTTCCGATCGGGCCTTTAGCTCAACAAAAGGAAGGGAGGGGGCTGTGCTAGCTGTCCATCTAGTCCATTCCGTCCCGCGTTGGCTCTACTCTAGCCCTATGTTCGTATGCCCCTATGTCCGTGCAAGCAGTGGCCCATTGGCTCTAAGCCTGATAGTGGTCTTGTCTAAGCCTGATAGTGGTCTTGTCTAAGCCTGATAGTGGTCTTGTCTTAGTGTAAGGGCCGAGGTAACGACGTTAGTTTACTTCTCTTCTCTCTTAGCTATCCTTCTAATCGTATCAGGTACCTTGCTAAACTTAATTCAAATCCTTTGGCTTGGCATTTCGGTAGCGTGTCAGTCAGTTTCAAGGCTTTTTGCTCTTTGCTCGACGTAGATCGAGTGAATGTGGTTCATTGGGCAGCATTTGCCTAGCTCAAAGGGTTTTCTTTCTGTGTTTCTTTTTCGTTTTCTTTCTTTCTGTGTTTCTTTTTATTTGAGTTTGAAGTCTTGCGAGTGGTCCATTCCCCTAATACCTCAGCCCATCTATTCCTACCTACCTTCTCTCCGGCCGGTACGTAAGCCCCACGGAGCGGTAAGCATTCGGCCCAAGCCTTCCATTCCTTCTTAGTGTCTTAGCTATCCGGCTAGGGTACCCTTGATTATTCCTTGATCCTTTTTGAAAGAGCTCACCCGAGCTTTCCGGACTGAATGAGGTTTACCAGATCGAGTCCCCTCCTTTTGGATAATTTGACTGATCCTTGAGATCCATGAACTCACGCACATCTACCAAATCGGACCGAAAATGGCTAGGGAATCCTTATTGTTGTTTACCTAGACTATGGGCCAGGCTAGAGAATTAAGAAAAGAAGAGGGCCGGAGGGATCGAAAGAAAGTTAGGGGTAGATCAGATCGTTAGTCGTTTTTCATAGCCATATGTTTTGTTTGTTTTTTAACTCTCCGGTGCAGAATACGGGTACGAGCGATCATTATATCGACGTGGAGAGAAAGATCAAAGTATCCATAAAAGCAGTCGTCATTCTTATAGTCAAAATGAGTTAGTCAAAATGAGTCAAAATCTAAACTATAGGATCCATCGCACCGCTCCGTGGGCTTCGGCCAGTGGGGTTCTCGCATCCAAGGGAAAGGAATCTCCCGCCGAAAAAGTGCAGAGGAAAGAATCACTGTTAGGTACTGTACTATAAGTAAGGACAAAGAGCCTTCTCTTTCGTAAGGACAAAGAGCCTTCTCTTTCGCAAAGAGCTTTCTACGCAAAGAGCTTTCTATAAGATAAGTACTTGATTTTTGCTATTTCTATTGTGGAGCGAGCAAAATGCAAGAAGAATCTCGCTCAGGGTCAGTGTTCAGTCGCTTACCTGCAATGGGAAGAAAAAAGCACCTGAAAATGAGATTCCTCAAAATTAAGGGATGCTAATGAGAGGGTGGACACCCTACCGGGAAGGTATCCCACCACAGTACCATGGGAATCCGACCCCACCTTATCCTTGCAATGGAAAGGGCTCCAGGATAGGTACCTGGTAATCGAGCCCCTTCGAGGCCACTCTACTATATTTGGGCGCCATTCACTATAATATGGGACGTTAAGTCATAAAACGTCATCAATAAGTCATAAAACGTCATCAAGACAAGAAGGCAAGCTCACACTACGGTAAAGAAAAGACACAGGTCAACGCAAGCTTCTCGGACACAGGTCAACGCAAGCTTCTCGCTCATAAGATCATACAAGTCACAAGTAAAGTATTGAATATAAGATCATACAAGTAAAGTATTGAATATAAGATCATACAAGTAAAGTACAAGTATTGAATCAATGGAATGAGAAAGAGAAAACTGAGCAGAGGGGCGACTGGTAATGGTAAGGAGCGTAGCACTTTATATAAGTTAAGAAGTTCTCGCTATAATATAAGAATAAGTTCTCGCTTATCTTCTTATATAGTTAGGGGTAGAGTGCATGGAAAGAGTTAACACAATAGTGTATTTCATTCACTTGACTACTACCCCTAGTTGTTCAGTTGCTAGAGGCAAAATAATAGTTGTAGATGGGCTCGACCATTAGGGCCGACTAGTTGGGCAGATCAAGAGTCTGAATGTTAGACTGGTGCTGGGCTCGATAGGGTATGCAATAGCTCTACTACAAGGCCTTTTTGGTCATATCCGTTGGTATTGCTGTTACGGTTTAGGGTGATGTTCCCTTCCTTTACTGGTTATCCTGGTTATAATACATATTATTAGAGCGAGTACCCGACACGAACAGAGAACAAAGTAGAAAGAAATCCAATTCGGAGTTCCGATACAAAGCTCTACAAAGCATGAGCGGTTGACAAACGAAAGATAATTAATAGTGATAAGATTTACTTAACCGAAAGCAGATCGGGATAGAACCTATTTATATTTAACCGAAACGAAAGCAGATCGGGTATAGAATTAACCGAAAGCAGATCGGGATAGAACCTGTTGATGTACAGTGTGACTGCTGCTGCTACTACCTCAGATTCTGGGACCTCTTCCCCTCCGCCTACGTAGTCGACTATCGCTAATGACTTGTATTGTGTATCGCAATCGGGCATCTTTCCGCAATTTGACATCTTGCCAAAAGGAGCGGAGACCGAGAAGAAAGGCCCATACAACATATTTGGGCAAAGCGACGTCTGACTAAGGGAAGGGACTCAATTGCAAAGCTAAGTGAGACTAAAGGAAGGGACGAGCGATAGCTTAGTGTGACTAAAGGAAGGGACTCAATTGCAAAGCTAAGTGTGAGAATCAAAATAATCGGAAGGGCATCCTCAGATGGCTCGACCAAAGGGTATAAAGGATAGGAACGAGCGACAGCGACGTCGAAAGCGAGAGAGTATAAAAGAAAGAGTATGGCTCGACTAAAAGGAGAGGGGCGACTGAAAGGGTATGGAGGGCTCGCACATTCATATAGTTGGTTAAGTCTGCCTCGCACATTCATAGAGAACGTTGATCTAAGATTCCGAGATCCAAGCCGACCTTATCCTCATTGAGCAATCCATGGAAGCGGAAGCCGGAATAGAGTAATCCAAGCATTTCCCGCCTAGAAAAGAAAATAAGGAGTTCATGGAAAAATATACCCCTCAAATGTAATCTCGACCTGGCGCATCCGGAGGTCTCATTCTCGGGTGAGAACTCCAAGACAGACTGAGCCTCCAGCTGTCAGGAGCGCATTCACTCTTTTGCTCTCATCGGATCGGGAAGGGGGCTACGCTAGCATGATCTTTCCTCCAGCCTAGAAAATGGAATAATACGTTCATGGAACAGTAGAGTGAATGGCTCCGAGCCATTCCCTCCAGCGCCAGGAGTTCATGTATCCATGAACTCTCGGTGCCGGAAAAAGAGAAAGAATTTGAATGAAATTCAAAAGAAAGAAAAGAGTTTTCTAAAAGAATGAAAAGAATTTTCATGAAAGTCAAAGAATTGATGCATTTTCATTGAATTCAAATCTCAAATTATTTGAATTTCATTCAAAAAAAACACGTGGTAATTAGAGTAGAATTTAATTCTCTTTTTCAATGATCTTTTCTTTGATTTTTTTCTTTTTCTTATATTTTCGGATATTCTGGTTTTGATCTAGCCGGAACTTAAATAATTCGCGGGACCCAATAAGGCTGGGCACTATGGGTCACGATGCACTACGTG
>JBBUKS010380225.1:0-19305 GCA_038050645.1 Hedychium gardnerianum
AAAGACAATCTGTTGTAGGGAAATTTAAGAAATTTGGATCTCCTTTGTCGACAGGGGGTTGGAAAAATAAGAATCACATTGGACTGAGAATCCGAGGGCTTCGGGTGCAGGGACTCTGATGATGAATTCGCTTAGTGTAGGAACTTGGAAACTTTGGCTGCAGGGACCCCGAATGATAGTAACTTCGCTGGACACAACGATCAGGGTGTCTCAGGTGTAGAGCCCCAAGGACTTTGGGCGCAGGGCCCGACTAATGATAACTCTATTGGGCACAAACACCCAAGGATCTCAGACGGAGGAGGGTCCGAATGATGATAACTCCACTGGACGCAAGTCTCAAGCGCAGGAGGCAAATAGATGATGATAACTCTGTTGTGCATAGAGTCTTAGGCGGAGGGCTCGGGGATCTCAGTCGTATAACCCGAATGATGATTCCACCGAACACAAGAACTCAGGGACTTTGGGCGCAAGGACTCGATAATGATAACTACGTCAAGCACAGGGCCCCGATTTGCTCCCCTATAATCATTCACATAGATGATACTGACCTACCCGACTCCATTATATCATCCCTTTTATTACGACCAAGTTGCCTACTCTCCCTCCAACCTATCCCTTCAAAATTGGAACCTCCCTCTCTTTTATCCGAAATCAAGGAATTAACTTCCTCTTCCAAAAGACTTCACTTCCTTGAATGACTCCTTACACAATCATACAGTTCTATCTCACTCAACCTCGAGTTCACTCCCCATTCCCCTGATTCCGTCCTCCCGACTGAACTATTCTGCGAGATCCCTGAGCCTACCTCATCACTCTTGAGCTATCCCTTGGCACAACAAATATCGTATCTCTACATCCTCATCTTGGTATAACAATTATCATATATCCATATCCTCCCCTCGGCATAATAGATATTATACCTCTATATTTTTTCCTAGCACAACAAATATCATATCTCCATATCTTCCTCTCGGTACAATAGATAGCATATTTCTGCATCCAGTAGAGTAGTCAGGATTTTCAATTAGGAGGTGTGAATTTAATAAATTAAAAAAATCAATACAACATAAAATGACAGTGGAGGAGGCAGAGGAAGTGGTGGAGGCGGAGATGCTCTATTTCACATAGATTCATCTCGCATCTTCTTAAAAAACTAACATTATTATTTTACTTAATTTATGATTAACATAATTACTTAATTTAATAACTATTTTTTTCCAACCATTCCAAAACAAATAGCAAAAGAAATTTTCTAAAAGTCCAAACTTTACATTTTACTTCACAACTACACACAATAATTTTCAAAAAATATATTTCACGATTACAATGCATCAACACTTCCAAAATAAAATTATCCAACTATAAAACTCAAAAAAACTTTATATTTAGCTGAAATTTTTAAAATTTTCAAAAATTAATATAAGTTTATTTTCATAATTTAAATTTAATGAGCTAAAAATAAACTTAAATTTAAAAATTTCGATCTTAGTCCTTGGTTCTAATTAAAATAATGATCTATCAATCATCAGAATTCTATGATTCAAAGTTGAATAATTATTTATAAATAAAAATATAAAAGAGAAAATTAATAAAAAAATATTTAATTAAAAGTAAAGAAAATATAAAAACAAAATCTGAAAAGAAATTACAAAAAACACTCAAGAAATTTAAGAGCAACTCCAACACTTAAAATAAATCCTAAAAACAAGTTGCAAAATATATTATTTATGGAATAAATACAAGATCTTATTTTAGAAATTAAGTTAATTTCTTTTCTTTTATGCCACAAATAGAACCAAAACATAAATGAAATATTACTTAATCCAAAGTAAATTATAGTAATGCATGCATATAAATATTTGAAAGAAATAATTAATCAATTTGAAAGAAATCAAATATGAAAATTAATCCATATAACTTAAAATATTTTAACAATTAATGCAAAATAAATATTTCAAAATAAAATAATGAAGGGATGATAATAAAAAAAACAAAGTAAAATTAGTAACTAAAGACTTTAGCAAAAAAAAAAAAAGACTTGATTATGTTGAAACTTATATATAGTAAATATGTTTATAATCAATACATATGCTTTTAGCATTTGTTACGTATAAATTGATTAAAGTCTATCAAATAGATATGAAATTTATATTTTTAAATGATTATATTAAAAATAAAATATCTGTCAACCAAATCCTATAGTTTGGAATATATAGAATACCCTAAAATTGTATAAACTCAAGAAAGCCCAATATAACTTAAAATAAATATATGTGCTTTATCAATTATTTAGTATCTAAGAAATTTAAAAGAGCCTAATAAACGAAAACAAAGTAATAATAATAATAACGACAACATTAATAAAATTTTGTCCATTATTAAACATTTAGTGGATCATGTCCAGAGCTATGCATTCGATTACAAATCCAAACGAACAAATCGAAATTAAATTAATTATTATTTTTAATAAATCGAATTAACCAAATTTTATCATTAAAATCGAATAAATAATTTTATATAAAATCAATTAATTCAATTAATTATCGAATTAATCAAACTTTTCTTAACAATCGGCGACGAATTAATCAAACTTTAATTTCTTAAAATCGGCTCATGCAAGTAATGTTCGAGTTTCCAAATTGCATCGTAACTAAGCTATTCAGTGATGAGATTCTCCTTGCTCTTGCCTATTCTAGTGTCATTAAAGAAAATCACGATAAGTGAGTAGGTCGCCGCCCATGACCGCACAAGTGAGGTTCGTAATAAAACTAGCTCCGTTTTCATTGCCTATATAGCGTGGCAGTCATTTCCGGATATCCCCAAGCAATAGCATTATATTTAAGACATATCATCTCGAGCAAATCAAAATTAAATTAATTAATTTTTTTAACAACGAATTATCATTAAAATTAAATAAACATATAAAATCAATTAATACAATTAAACACCGAATTAATTAAACTTTTTTTTAACGACTATTATTGAACGAGTATATCAATCGATTGACACATTGAATCATGATTAAATCAATTATTGAACAAATTTATTAGTCGATTGACACGTTAAATCATGATTAAAAAAATTACACCGATTAAAATATAAGAGTCGATTGCTCAACGCTTACTAATTGACAAATACCAATTCAGTTTATTGAATTCTAAATTTTAAAATTGAGATTGAATTAAATAAATATTTTTTTTTTAAAAAAATCGAATTAATTGAATTCCTTGGGCCAATTATTTTAAGTATTACTTAAAATAAATATTCTATTTGCTGAGCTTTCAAACAGTTTGGAGCTTGCTATAGTATTATTCGAAACATGAGCAAACTTAAAGCATTCACTATCTCGAGAAAATCAAAATTAAACTAATTAATTTCTTTTTGACAAACATAATCTATTCTTAACAATCTCGATTAATGTACATATCAAATCATGATTAAAAAAATTACACTGATTGAGGTACAAGAGTAAACTGCTCACTACATACCGATTCGATTTAATTGAATTCTGAATTTTAAGATTGATACAAACCAAACATTATTTATTTTAAGTATGGGAAAGTAATACTTCCACCTTACCCACGAATCGATCATTATTTATTTTCTCACTTTTCCTAATTGAATTTATACATTGAATTTATTCATTAACGAACCACTGATTTTATTCAAATCTCGCCGCAGCATCATTCAAGACGTGGGAATATGGATAGCAGCGACCCAAACCCGTCTAGCTATGGGTGATGTACAAGCAGCCCTATGAACCGTCTTCCAGTGAACAGCTTGACACGCCCTGGAGCAATAACAAGCAAGCGCACACATCGAACATACCCGGAACTCAAATCTTCTCGTTTCCGGCCGACTGCAGTTGGCGTTGGCACACAGTCGAACGCCCTCGCCAAAATTCTGCCTCGTCTGAAACCACTCAGCCATGAAGCGGTTGGCGGGGTGGACCTCAGGGGCAGGCACGTTACATCCGAAATCGCTATGGAGAGAGCAGTTGAACGCCTCAAGGCTGCTCTCTTCGCCTAGAAGGGCGGCGGCGGACGCAATGGAGTACTGACCGCTAAGCGAAACAGCAAGCTCACGGGTGTTGGCATCGACAAGGAGCCGGCGTCCGCGGGACACGTCCTTGGCAACGCCATAGCCGTCCTGCAAGCAATGCCCGAGCTCCCGAATCGCATCAACGTAGCCAAGCCGGGTCGCGCGCTGGCAGAGAGAGAACCCAGTGCTGAGATTCTTCAGGCTCTTCCCCATTCCAGTGCCATTAAAGAAAATCACAGCGAGTGAGTACGTCGCCGGCGCATGACCGCTCTTCGAGGCTCGTAGTAAATAGCTCAATCCTTTTCTCATGTGGCGTCCATCTCGGAATTTCCTCAAGCAATAGCATTCTATCTGTAAGTGACTTCAAATTAGATGGATTGAGTGACAAATTCAATAGGAAACTCAAGGCACCCACCATCCCGAGCAAATAGCATGCCTCTAAGTTCCCTGCATCGGCACACCTCTTCAGGAACTCGCGTGCCGGCGGCGACCAATTGTGAGCCCTGATCGAGATAGATTTCAGCGTCGCCTTCTCAAGAACCGGAGGATTCTTCCCTAATCCGTTCATCCTCTTGCATCTGCCGACCGCAAAAACTTCGATATCAGAATTTTACCACTAAAATTAAATTCAGACCAACCAAAACAAAACTTCCTACGTTTTCATTACGCTGATAAGATCCGACGGGCGCTCGGCGGAGGCACTGAGGCAGCAGAGTATCGACAGGACGATATCATCAGGTAGGCGATCGAACAAATCAGCCTTCTCGCCGGAATATTCCGCTCCGTCGAACTGCACCCGCCTCCGTTTGCTGGGCTTCGATTCTGAACAAAAGCAGCAGGCAGTTCCCGGACCCATGCCTCCGGCTCAAATTATAGAGACGATCAGGCAGGCGTTGTTTTTTATAGGGATCCGGAAACGTCTGATTCGGATATTTGAATTTGCCATGCGTTTTTTTAAGGCCCTGATCGGGCGCCTCGGTTACGTGACTGCGTATTTATTTCCTTCGCTAAAATTATAATTTTAGAAATAAAATTATTTGCCGATTACGTATTATTCTAAAAACGGAAGGATATCTAAAATTTACATTTTTTATTATAGGCAAAAGAAAGAAGGTAATTCGATGTAAAATTTCAGAATATTCTAAATTTATATAAAAAAATATTAATTATCTTTAAAATTAAAATTTCAATATTACTATTTTTTTATGATAATGTCTAAAATTAAATAGTTAAAAAAAAAAATTGGTTTCATGTGTCTGCATTTTCCATCATTATTTTTCAATCTCATTGATTTAATTAGTAATATCATTTTTTCTCAATCCAACTATTAACATGCTAATTTTGAATGTTAAGGATGTTTAAAATTCAACTAAGTTGGAATAGACATGGAAATAACACCATGAATTGTCATTACATATTGGAAGTGTCCGGGTTTCCTTTTAATTACTTTTTTTCTATATCAAAGCGACACAAGGAGAATACAATTAACATAAGGAAATATATATATAATGATCCATGTATTTGACTTCATGCATTTTTTTTCGTCAATCTTCTCTTCTTCCAAGTAAAGAAACCAACCACTACACTACATTAATTTGGCGTTTCATGTTGGTTCATGAATGGAGATAACTTGTTACCATGAATGGAGATAACTATGAATATTCTTTGGCGATTGGGTTTTGACAATTTACAAAGGGAATGAGTGTTGGGAATTTATTGTTTGACTAATTAGGTGCCTTTAAATTAAGGATCATACAGACCAGAAAAGTAATGAACAAAACGCCTAATAGAGGTTTTCTCCCCATACTTTTAAATGCTAGTAATTTCTCTAAAGAAATAAAATCATGGGAGGATTATGAACATTTAAAAAGTATAGATTTAGTATATTTAAAAATAGGTGAGTGGGTTAGTGAAATGAATATGTTCTTTTTTTATATATGGAGTTGCCACGTTATCGATACTAATAAAAATATTATTGTAATCCTACTTCAATGCCTTATTCATTTTTTTAATAAATAAATAAATATATCAATTAAATTTGAGTCTGTATTGCGCTTGTATGTGAAAATTAGGATAGTAAACAAATCAAGTCGAATCAAGTTTTGAGGTATTTAAATCGTTTGATAAGGTAATCGAGTCAAGTCGAATCGAGCTTAAAATGAATTAAGCTTTTGAAATAATTGTTCAAGCTTGGCTTAATTTTTTTTATGAGCTTGACTTTGTTTGAAGTTTGACTTGAGTTTGGTTCGTTTAGATGTTATCGAACTCTCACTTCAAGCTTGGCTTGAGTTTGATTCGTTTAGATGTTATCGAGTTCTCAATTCAAATTTATTTGATTGTTTAAAATTTTTACTTATTTGATTGGTTATTGAACTTGATAATTCAAATTTATTTATTTAGCATGTCGATAAGAGTTTTATTAATAAATATGATTATTCACAAATGTTGTTCACGAACATTAATGAGTTGAACACATATATATTCAAGCTTATTTATTTAATTTAACGAGTTATTCAAATTTATTTATTTAATTGATCTTGTATATATTGAACGAAGATAAATAAATTTTTATCAAATTGAATAATAAATTTATTCATGAATATTTGTTTTATTTATAGTCTTAGTGAAAACTACGCCAATGCTTAATTATATCATTAGTGAAAACTACGCCAATGCTTAATTATATCATTTCCGTGTGGATAATGTTCGCCGACAGCCGCCGTCGGACGTGGCGGCACGGCTCCTTAATTTCTAAAGCGAAAACGTGAGCTTCTCTCGTTTTTCAACCAGGTGCCCTCTCTCGCCGAGGCAACACGTACGTAACGTGCATCGAGTCCACGACTTTTTCACTTAGTTTCACGTACGAGACAAAGGCGATGATATCATAAAGCTACTCTATTATTGGCCCTGAATTATGTAATGTTTAACCATCTCTTCACTACTGTTTCGTATGGACCAAGTTATTGGTTGCAATACGAACAAGTTTTGGGAGAAATTAACGTAAGTAAAATATATGTATTGGGTATGCATACATAGAAGTCGCAATATCCGTATGATGGCTTGATTGATGATGGTGTCGGATATGCCTTTGCTTCTTAACTTGTTTTCCCTTCTTTTGACGGGGCACCTTCTCGATGCTTGGTTGCTTGCTTGGTGAAATCACATTTTTCATTTCTTGGCTTCTTCGTGTTGAAATTCATACAGGAATGTGAATTCAAAATGTGGCGATTTACAGAAAGATTCTTTTGCAGTGATATTGGAGATCTGCTTTCTCCTTTGCAAACAAGGAAAAAGCATAGCGTTTGCAATGATAAACTAATTCTGGCCTTTTCACCAAATAAGACATGAGAATGTCTTTGGTTCATAAAGCTCGGAAAAGTGGAGAGAAACAGATAACACAAATACAAACCTTAAACCCTAAATTTTAAATTCTAAACCCTAAATTTAAAAAAAATAATAATAAAAAAAATTCCTTATGATAAACGCAAGATGAACACCATCAAATAAGTGTGGTAACAAAATCCTAATCCTACTGACTCAACATAGCACATTCATACGCCCCATTCATACTATTTTTTCCCCCCTATTGTCCTATTTGATGAAGTTTTTTTTTTTTAATCCTTGCAAGTTGCAACTGTGTAAATAGTTATGAACAGGGGAGATTTTTCTCTAATCTTCTGCATCCCTTTCTTTTTATAAGGACTTTGCCGGCCAGGGGAATGAGGGAATCAGAATGCGCAAAAAGAGCGAGTAAACTCATTCATAAACCTCAGACAGTATTCACAAGAGTTGAAGGCCATCCAAGAGAGTTGCTCGTGAGAAAGGAACAAATTAGTATGAAGTGAATTACTCTGGAAGTAATCAATCAGTTATCCTTTGTGATGCCTCCTAAGTCCTAAATGACATTCGCTAATGGATAAAATTGAACTGACGTGCAAGGATACAGATCATAAATGTCGATTACCTATCTTGTACACAGAAGATTAAGGATCGACCAAATTCTATCGTCACTGTCAAAATAATCGTCTCCTATAGGCGCCTTCATGTTGTCATTAATATCAAACATCCTCTCGATCATTCATGTCACAATCCTCCATCCTCTAGAAATCCTTCTCCTTTAGGCTCCGGTGCGGCCGAGCTGAGGCCTAAGGACGTGTGAATAAACTCATGCTCCTCAACATTAGAATGCACTTAGGTCACAATCACCGTCCCTCCCACAATTTTAGTAAATGACCAACTATCAACGAATTTACAATATCTTTATCGTGAGCCGTTTATTACGGACTAGATAAATCATTCTAATAAATCTATTCATCCTCATAATTTTTTTGATAAAACTCCAATCATAAACGGATTTAACATGAATGTGAGATTTGATCTATCACAGGGAATCCCACCATCCAACCTACGATATTCAACATCTGCTCAAAAAATCAGTTGCTATCATGGGGAGGACAAGTGAAGTGGAACCACCATCAACACCACCAAAAAGACATCAGCAAAGTCGCAAATCCGTGGTTGCAGCTGCACCTCAAACTCCAGGCTCATCCACATTGGTTGTCACTTGAGCACGCAGCCACAGGACCATGTTTGATGTGCCAATTGAAGTAAATTGAGAGGGGGCCAAGAGTAATAGTGTGTCTGAAGATGGTGGTGGGAAGCCAGGATCAATGCATGAATCATCGAGAAGAAAGCAGGCATCTACATTACTCAAGGTTCTTGTGGTGCAGCCAAGAGCATCAGCCAAAAGGAAGAGATATGTACAGCTGAGATGAGCTGAGCTGCCTCCCTAGCACGTTGTGTCCCTGCTTGCTTACCCTTACATTTTTGCTCACACCCTGAGCACCAAAAAGGTATATACATATCCACCCATGAATCATAGATGAGATTTGAAATATTAAACTTAACTAACGTTCTGAGACATCCTAGCAAATTCTCAATTTTCTTAGTAAATTGGTAAACTGAGCCAAAACAGCAGAGTACAGGTGAACTGAGTTGTTGCCTCGCTGAGTCCCCGGCATATTCCATACTCCCGATTCTCTCCCCTTTTGCTCTCGCAACTATGTCACAAAAGGCAAGTGCATATCAATCCATGAAGCATAGATGGTTAATGTTAATGTCAAACCCTTCAATTGCATCATTTACTACAAAAATGAAGGACCCACCCAAAACGAGAAAGCAGGCACAGGAATAAGAAAGGATTCTAACCAGAGAATAAAGGTACAAATTCCATGTCTTAATAGGTGGGAAACACATATTTCCCACTAGCCTCTGTACAAGAAAGAAGTGATCACAAGTTGGCTATCTGTCCCAAATGGAATCTATACCAACGAGAAAGAGCACAAACATCAATAGAAAAGAAATATGAACATTCATGGAAGATTAGAAAAATACTTAAGTTATCAGAAAATGTTTATCTCTGATTTGTACGCTTAAATTGTGATCATATAAGCTAAAAGGACTGTCGTTTATAAGATGGAGGCCAAATAATAAAGACAAATTACAGATCAATGTGAAAGCCAACTGAACCAGCAAAAGCGAGCAAACTTGACATGGCCCAAACCAATCAATAATCTGTCACTTGGATCAATCAGTTGAACAGTCTAATGTAAAACAATTGGTAACTCACGTATTCAACAAAATCATAGTGAGGTGTTGAACAAACCTAGACCTACCAAAAACTTCCACAAAACTTTGCCCAACCTAAGCACGTGCTCAGTTCAATGATTGCAACATTTACAACTGTTGAACTATAAAAAGCCAACCACATGAGGGAAAGCAGAAAGAACAGGCTGCTGAGGCAAATAGACTTGTCTAAATCTGATTCAAAGATGACTATATGTATATAATAGCCAACGATAAAATTACCAAGTGATTGTTTAACAAAGAAAATATACAATCACAATCTACTTCCACTCAGACTTGAATCTGCTTCATTAAAGCAATATCTATAGATATGTATGAGCAAATCATTTCTGAAATTGTCAATATCTCACTCGAAATACATCTTTGAAAAAGACCATGAGCATACATCAGATTCCATGACATCCTTAATAACAATAAACAGTATCATCATACCAAGTCAATGTTCCTAAAACATGAAAGTAAGAAAATCAAGGAAAAACACATGAGATGACAAGATAAAGGTTTTACTGCTGGAAGGATTTATCATTACAGACCAAATGTCTTTATCATCAGCCTTCAGTTTCAGTTTAACATGTTAAAATGAGTCATATTTTCAGAAGTGCGCTATTTTATTTTAATATCCAAGCAACAGATATAGATGGGGGGGGGAGGCCTTAACAGGATTGGTGGATGCTGACAAAGGTTGGGCATAGGGAAGTTAGTATATAAAGAGTTCGACTAGTCACTAGCCATAATTCAGAACTCTCTTGAATTGCCTTCCTAGGTTTCCATGGAAAATAATCGTCCAAGAGAACTGCAACTACTAGTGCAGTCCTCAGCCTCTCTTGCTTCTGAATCGCCAAAGTCCATGGTAGGATGTGATCTTACTACCCATTCTCTGCCTGACCTTAATCTATCGATGAGTGTTAGGACACCATGGCCATCAGTGAAAGAGGAACCAAACAGCTATGCCAAGAAACTACAATTATTAAGGCAGCATACTGCTGAGCAGATCCGACTTGCAGCTGTTGAGAAGGCTTATATTGAGAGAACAAGGGAGCTGACAAAGAGGGAGCTGGACTTAGCAAAGAAAGAGTTTGCACGAGCCAAGCTAGTATGGGAGCAAGCAAGAGAAGAGGTGGAGAAAGCAGAGAGACAAAAGGAGATAGCAATCAGCTCTACTTGCATGGAGAGCACTTGCCACAATTGTCATCAACCATTCCAAGCATAGAACTTAGAATGTAAGGTTCAGGTTCTTGCTAGTAAATGGATCATAATCATAAAATGAACGTCTCTCAAGTTAACTATTCAAGTCAATCCATGTCAAACAATTATGCATCATTATCCTTGCAATTCGACTTCGGCATTTTAACAACATTCTAAGTCATTTGAGCTAAAAAGTGAATAATAAATTGATACAAATATTGCAAAAAAATGGAATTCCCAACTAGTTGACCTGTCTGATATTGATATTTATTCTTGAATTTTTTATGTAATCTGTGATGCAGCGGTCTTCTTCGCCCGAAAATTGAGATAAGAGAACTGAAACCTCTGCATGTTTGTCATCAGTGAATATACGTGGAACTCCTGTTCAAATAGAAAGAAGAGATTCAGACCACAAAAATCTTTCCCATAATAGGAAAAGTATCCTATTACTTTCATATTACTGTTTGCGCCAAACACCATTACAAATTTCATAACGATTCAGAACTATAATAGCTCAAAAAATAAACTACAATAACTCTCTTTTTCTTTGTACATTCATAATTTGTCACTTCACACTCGCAAACTTCAAAATCCTAGCTTCAATTAAAGGGGAAGTGAAGATAATACTCGAGAAGATACAATAGATCATGATATCTCCTCTCAAACATATCTCCTCTCAAACTTAGTCCTCCATCTCTCGAAGTAAATGATCAAAAACTTAGTCACCTCCCAATTTTCCTAACCTCAAAATAGGCAATGGAACCCTAATACTAATTCTGTATGCAGATAAGAGGGTCATGCATTTTTCCAATATCCTCTTTCTTCCTAATAATAGATGTCATAATGCTAATAGATCTCTTCTCTAGAATCCTCTTATCTCTCCATGTGACATTGAACTTCTAATATCTCTCGATGTTAACTCCTCATATGAAGAGGAAATAATAAAACTCAAACTATCTTGACATCATCATAATTTGTCAATTCATACTTGCAAACTTCAGATTCAATTAAAGGGAAGTGAAGATAATACTCAAGAATACTTAAATTTGTCGCTTTACACTTAAATTCAGATACCAAAACCATTTGATGGCCCCACTAATTATATAATAGAGAAAAGGGATAATAGTAAGCTAAGTGGAACCTTAGACACAATTAGTAACAAAATCAACCAAAAAATAGAGAAAGCAAAGCTAAATCGAACCATGGAAACATTCTCTTGCTTTCCCAGCCATAAGTACAATGTCACCACTTCGAAGAAACATGGAAATAGGAATATCCTCTCTTGATGTTCCACCAAGAAGAAAAATAGCTTTGCACCCGAGGCTGCAAAAGTGATTAACAAAGTTCATGAACCAGTTGCAAGGAGCCCAGCACCCAGTGCCAATGAAAAAGAGCATACCTTATGCTCACAATAGGCTTGCTCCAATCAGCTTCCATGTCATCAAGATGACCGCCCAGCATGTCACCTGCAAGGAATATATCTGAGCTGCTAAGATCATAGGATTATTGATTAAATACAACTCAAATATTCAAAATAATTTAATTCTTACCAGATTGCAGGATCAGTTTATGATTTAATTAGAAAACATAGATCTTAGATAGACGGTGACATACTTGGACCAAAGTAATTCACTATTGCAGCTTCAGGTTGGAATTCTTCCCCAGAAGGCATAGCAGGTACAGCCATTTCCTTGGCAAGCTGACATAGCTTCTCAGGTATCTTATTGTGAGGGAGGGTGAAATCATAATTGCGCTACATTACCAACAGATAGTACTTAGATCTACTAGTAGTGTGATAACAATTGGAGGAATTGAATTTGAACAAGACATTATAGTAATGGAATAACAGACTAACAGAATGACAATAAAAAAATCATAAAATATCTGAACAAGGTTTAAAATATTGGTTTCGAAATCCATTTGGGTCTGTCATTGCATGGTTCTTTATTGGCACCTGTGTGCCGAGAGACAGTACATTTTGACACGAGTTGCTGTGCTGGCACAGGGTTCTTATGACTGCCAACATCTCTGTTGTTCAATCTAAGGATTTTGTGTTTCCACCATTTCCACCAATTTCCATGTACTTACTGACCAACAGTTGGCATTGTGGAAGTTCCCTTGACACTCATTTAGATTGCCTCCTTGATCACCTTCTAACATGGATCCAATTGCGTAACAAACCAACACAATGTATTTCTGTTGTTTTGGTGTTGGTTGACACATGGAACAATATTTCTCACTGATGTTGTACAAGATTGAACAAGATAAAAATAAATAAACAACATGTATATGAACTAGAAGATTTCAGAGTCTTCTAAGTGTACTCAGATCCTACCCTCAAAATTTGTGCATCATTGGTACTTCAAGAGAACCTAGGTTTTCTCAGGAATGGTCACTGATAGCAAATTTGTCAGTTTTTGCATAAGAAAAAATATGAAAGATGCAGGCAATTAGTCAATATTTGCCTTGTCAATATAAGATGGATATGATTATTGAATGCTACCCAGTGAAGCCGTCTAACAAACTAAAACATTATTCTCAAGACTCCATAAATATAAGCAATAAACATAATTAGTGTGAATTAAACTCACAAATCTTATGAAGTTATCATGATACACCAAAATTCTATGAATATTTATCTCTCAATAAGCCAATCAACTCATGATATCTACTGATCCCATTCTGTACAAAAAAAATCATAGTCGAGTTTGCTTCTATACCTTTACCTGTAATTCTAAGTCACTTGACTGATCTGAGACCTTCAACAGATCAAATCATTTTAGCCTACTAAACAAGTATTACTTAAATATACAGAATAATTCAACATAGGAAAGTGAGATTTTGTACCACCTTAGACCAGTTGAATTGTAAGCCAAGCGTACCCCAACGAAGTTTTCTCAATAATGTTGATGCAGAAACTGATTTGAATGAACCTTGAGCCTCTACGCATGTGTTGGCATTTGATTCTGAAAATATATAGTTACCTGAATGTATCTTGTCATCACCCAAACTCAAAACTGAGTTCTCTGCTTCAACTAAAATCTTCTTGTTTTGAACAGCAGCAAATAAATCAGAAATTGGACCATATATTGCAGTAAGGCTTGTTCTATTAGGTGGCTGAGGAAAACTAACTAAACTTTGTCTAATCCAGTAACATTGTTCCTCGATAGTCAATGCACGTGGGATAAAATAAAAACCTAAATTAGAACAAAAAATAAGTACCATCAAAATCATAGCTTGAGAACTGAAATCAAGGTTTCATATAAAATGCATTAGTCAACAAAGATACTATTGATAGCTAAATCATATAAAGCTACCACATTATACTTTAAACTTTGACATCAAAATATCTGTCTAAGCAATGGACAAATTTAAGAAACAACTTCTAAAACGGAGGATGAATTACAATCCCACTCAACAACTCTCGAAGAAAGTTATTCTCTGTCCTTTTTGTTAGGAAATCTGCAATCGCACTCAACAACTCTCCGAGAAAGTAATTATGTGTCATTTTTGTTAGGAAATCTGCAATCCCACTCGATAACTTGCTTAGACTCTTACTGGTGGTTTTCTTGCAGATGGGGACTGCGATAGGGTGACACTCCTGAAATCTTGCCCTATCGATTCCTCCTCATCATGAAACTCATTAGAAAGGTCATTCTAAATTACAACCAAATTGATCTGATCACTATAACGGTTGACCATATCATCTCATATGTTGACAAAGTTATTATCCTTGTGAGGATTACAACACATAGTCAGTGCAGCCACTTGATTCTACCCAAAATGAACTTCATAGAAACAAACAGTAGCATATGAAAGATAAATATAATGAGGAAAACGAGTAGCAATGATAAATTAGGAAATGAGGAATTGGACTTGGATTTGGATGCTTGGGATGGAGATAGCTACAGGATTCTTTTTGTTGAAATTGTAATATTTTTAAATTGATTATTTTAATTATTTGATAATAAAAAAGAAAATATCATTGTGATTTCTTTAACAAAACGGAGCATTTTGTGGAATTTAGGATACAAAGGACAACGATATCTGGTCCTGAAAGTGCATAGCATGCATGCCCGATCCGACCCAGTCTAATAGTCATTCCTAACCCAACCAAGCTACTGTGTTGGGCACCTCGGTTTAAGAAAAAATGTCCATATTTAATCTTTTATTTTTTCCTAAGTACTTCAACCTCGCTAAGTTACTCTAGTCATAGTAGTCAGGACCCTCTTCAATTTTTCACTGAGTTTTCTATTCCCTGCAAGGTTACTGATATTTACCAAATGACAATCATCAATTTCTTAAAAAAGAAATCCTTTTCAATCAATCCTTTATATAAATCCATTATTCCAACACTTCAAATTTTTAATATCTGCGAAAGTAACGAGTAAAAGAAACAGAACTTCGTACCTGGCCTGTCCCTGAAGCAAAATACTGGACGATCAAAGCCGGGGCAATCCAATCTGAATATTCCATCAACGGGAACAACTGATTCCAAGATGGCATGGAAATCGACGACATCGAACAGATCCGTCTGGTTAAGAACCGGCTTCTTCCTGCAATTAGAGAGTCAAACTTTTGACGAGGGCATGCGGAGCAAGAGAAAGAGTAGAATTAGGGTTTTAGCAGACGGCGGACCGGATCTTGGGAGGCAGGGATTTGTAGAGTTTGTAGTGCTTCTCTGCCAGCCGGAAGGCGGTCCTTTCTGGTTCCTCGTCGGTTGATTGGGCGCCGTACATCTCTCCTCCAGTAATGTTATTCTTCTGTCGACCGGCGTCGCCGGAGCAGGGATGCTCAAGTGTACCGGTGAATCGATTGCCGGAATGCGAGCGCCGATTGTTTTGCGGGCGGCCCAACGAATTTTGGGCCACAAATACATAAACAAAACAAAAAATTTAACAAGCTTTTTGGATAAATTTCAGCATCACCCCCTCAAGATTTAGAAATACTGGATTGTATTGGTCCATGGAAGTTCTGTAGCCCAAAACGTAATGAAAAATCTCAAAGTGTGCAAAAAAAAAAAGAAGAAGAAAAATAACAACAAATAAATCCAAAAATAATATATTTTTATTTTCATGTAAAACAATTAAAAGATTGAGTTTTTAAAACCTGAGAAAATTGAAGAAGTAAATTATTTATATTCTTGCAAAATTGATTGCAAACATTATTTCCCAAGGTACCGATTTATTCGGGTGGTCGATGGAAAATTTCCGTGGAGCCGAGCCGGTCATCCGAGGTCCAACATTATCCGACCTGGTTAATTATTTTTTTTGCTCCCGGGGTAATGATACGATGGTTAGGCCTTCCAATGGATAACCAAAGGATCTAAGGTTCGAATCTCAGCGACGACGCATTGTAGGGAATTTTCCCTCCAATGAGAAGCGGGCCTACGAATGCTGGTCATTTGGATGAGCCTCCATTAGCGCTTCCCGATTTACCCTGGTGGTCGGTGAGAAACTTCCGTGAGACCGGACTGGTCACTCTAGGTCCGACATTATCCGACCTGATTAATTATTATTATTTTTACTTTTCTGTCCATTTTTTTGAGTAGAATCAGGGTAAAAATGCTTTTCTAATTTATTCATTTTTAATAATATGGACTAATCATAAAGGGCCATCATGCGATGAATTTCATTTTTTACCAAATTTCCTTTTATTTTTCTCCTTAGTTATGCATTTAAGAAAACTCAACATGCCCTCGAGGCAAGGTGTGACGATAAAAGATAAGATTAATTCCTATGCAACGAGTGTTCATAATTGAAAACATCAATCGAGTCGAACCACTGATATTATTAGATTGTCTATTAAATTCATGTATAGTTTTTAAATTTATCTAATGGACAGTTCAGGGGCAGAGCCGATCATTTACAAGAGTTTAATACCTAAATTATATATATATATATATATATATATATATATATAAACTCCACCTGAGAACATAACTTAATATTAATAGTAATATAGTTCAAGTATCATAGCTCTGAAGTTTTTCACAGTTTCACTTAATATGGTTGATAAATCACCATGTCCCTTCTTGTTCGTAACGTTTCTGCTATTAGTTGCATCTCCGTGTGTAAGAGAAAGGTAACCGAACCAAAAAGATAAAAATGGTAAAGAAATAAACTTGTTGATTGATTACGGTTTGTTTGAGATATATAATTTATAGAGGATATTAAATGCTCGGTCAATTAACAAATTAAAAAAAGATTTTTAATATTAATTTAGTTTGATATGGTATTATTAAGTAATTCTCTTTTATCCTCTCCCCGTTAAAATAAAGGAGAGATCTTTCATATTGATTTTGCTTACTAGTCTATTGAAATATTATCCAGATAATGACTTAATAAATATATTAGTAATTTGATCCTCTATATAAATTTCAGAAATAAATAATTATTGAGTTGTCACACGTTCTCAAATAAGATGAAAGTCAATTTCTACATGTGTTTGTACGTGCATGAAAGATTGATTTTGTTGTAAGATATGTTGTTCCAATATTATCATACCAAATTTTTTGTGCAATATTTAACGCAAGATGAAGTTAGAAAGAAGTGATTGAAGCCAAATAATTTTAAACATTGTATTAGCTATAGTTTTATATTCCACCTCAGTATTTGAATGAGACATTGTAGGTTCCAATCCGTATCACTATATGCATATAAATTTAGAGATGACTGACGATATAAGAGAAGATCATATGGAATAGTACTTTTGAGATAACGAAGTATTCTTTTCACACCTTCTCGATTTTGTTCGGTGGGAGTATACATGAACTAACAAACACGATTAACTACAAAGGTAATATCAGGTCGTGTGATAGTGATATATTATAAAACTCTAACAAAGCTTTGATAAATTTGGGGATCATACATAGCAGGAGAAGGTGCAGATAGGGTCGTAAATGAATCAACTGTTCGTGAATAAGCTTGATGTTCGGCTTGGTAAGAGCTTGTTTATGTTCGTTTAATATACACAAGATTAATTAAAGAAACAAGCTCGAACGGTTCGTTAAACTAAACAAACAAGCTTAAACATATATGCGTTCAACTCGTTAACGTTCGTGAACAACATTCGTGAACAACGTTGTGAAGAATATTCACGAACCATATTCATTAATAAAATTCTTATCAACATGCTAAATAAACAAAAAAAAATAAAAAAAATAATTAAGTTTGAATTATCAAGCTTAATAACCAATAAACAATCAAACCAACTTGAATTGAGGGCTTGATAACATTTAAACGAACCAAGCTTGAATTGAGAGCTCGATAACATCTAAATGAACCAAGCTCAAGTCAAGGTTCAAATAAGCTCCAGCTCATAAAAAATAAACTAAGCCAAGCTTGAACAATCATTTCAAAGGCTTGGTTCATTTTAGGCTCAGCTCGGCACAGTTACCTTATCAAACAAGCTTAAACACCCTAAAGCTTGGCTCAACTTGACTTGTTTACAACCCTAGGTGTAGAGAAGTTAGTAATAACAATTGGTGTGGAGATCGGACGTGCTCCATCCATTTTAGCTCTTTGAAGTAGCCCAATAATGTATTTAGTCTGAGAGAGGAGACAACCTTCATCATATGAGATAAGTTCAATACAAAGAAAAAAATGAGCATTATCCAAATCTCGAATTGAAAATTCTTGATCAAGAAAACTTAATAGAATTGTGATGCACTTGTTATCATTGTCGGTTATTAAAATGTCATCTACATAAATAAGAAAAAATATCATAAATTCATCATTATATTTGTAAATAGAGAAGAGTCAGTTTTTATCCAGAAAATCTTTGAACTAACCTGTTAGATAATAAATGAAATCGTGCATGAGGAGCTTGCCAAAGATCATATATGGATTTCTTGAGTTGACAAACATGAGATAGAGATTGTGGATGAATGAACTCAGGTATTTGCTCCATAAATACAATTTCATCAAGATGACCATGAAGGAATGCATTAGAAACATCTAGTTGTCTTACAAGCCAATTAGAACTAACATATATTGATAATAATAATTTAACAGATGTAATTTTGATGACTGGGTTAAAGGTATCATTGAAGTTAATACTTGGTTGTTGACTAAATCCTTTGGCTACAAGTCGAACTTTGTACCGTTCAAGAGAACCATCAACTCAATGCTTAAAGACGGAATACTCATTTAGAGTGTTGGGTAGCCCGATGCGGTGTGTGCTTAACACGTTTCGTAAAATATGCATAGCAGAAGACATTAAACAGTAATAACAAAACTAATTATTATATCATACACACTACACACATATAAGGATACATCTCATGCATACATAATCGATAAAATAAAACTTTTAAAAATAACATTTACTCTAGGTATACCATACGGATGATGCGTAATGAAATGACATCAACTAGAGCGACGTTGTCGAACATCGCCTCTATTCGTATTCATACCGAGCTCTTCAAAATAA
>JBBUKS010380550.1:0-19303 GCA_038050645.1 Hedychium gardnerianum
ACCTATTATTGAAGAATTATAGATCTGATTGCATTTTTCTGTACCAATTCATTGTTGTACTACTTAGGCTGAGATGCGATATATTATGCAACTTTGGAAGGTTATTAGCAGAGGGGCATACACAAGATAGCTATAGCTGATAACACCAATGCAAAAATATTCATATACTCATGTTATACTTTTGGTGCATTAATAATTTATGATATACTGTCTTGGTACTAGGTGGTCTTGATATACTGGTCGACCATTTTATTCAAATCAGTAATTGGCTATAACTTTAGTCCTTGTGCACTCCAAACAAAAATCCGTACACTTGTTAATGCTTACTGTAGCATCAATAAATGCAATCAAATGTTGAAATCTATACAAAATAACTTTGTTTTTATCAGCTTGGAGTGTTCGAAATGTCAGAGACTGGCTTGCAAGCTGTCAAAAATCCAAGTGAAATATTCCTAAGTGAAGACTTTTCTGACTCTGATGTATTAGTTGGTCGTGCAGTAGCAGTAACCCTTGATGGTTCTCGAACTTTCCTGATTGAGATCCAGGTAGTTCTTCATATATATTCAACATGCTATTTATTTCCATCTGTGACAAGCATAGAATCATAGTTTCTAGCGCATAAAGCTGGGCCACATATGGTGTATGATGTATATCCATTGTTTATGACCTTGTTGGGTTCATATTCTATTTGCTGAGGGCGCTTAATATTTAGCTAAGCTTTTGTCACATTAGTTCACTGAGTCAAAATGCTATTTTGTGTTTTTTTTTATAGTATGGTTGCCATATACATGTGTGTAATATTCTTTTTTGATTTAATGTTCTAGCTTATTTGTATCTTCTTACATGTTTATCCTGTATCTACAACTTTTCCTATTACTATATGGTTAGTAGCTTGCCAATATAATCTTGTGCTATTATACCATTTACAGCTTTTGTTTACCTTTCAAGTTGATGCATAACTTGAGTTAATCCTGAACATTCATATCGGTATGCATGATGCTCAGAATGACAGCTTTAAATTTTAAAGGAATTATTAGCATAATGATGTTGCATCTCCATCACCAATGATTATAAATGTAATGTTGCACCTCTTAACCTACTTACTCTTTTCTAGATATCAGTTTTCAGAATCTCCAGTAGCATGACTCATGATTGTTGTATGACAAAACTATTTGTTCCAAACTTTTGACTAGTATGAATAAATTTCTGATATCTACATCAAGTTACCTTGTGGCTAGGAGTAGTTTTCACTGAGTATTCATCTATATTATGTTTTTGTGAGTTACATCTCAGGAATCAGGATTGTCTATTTTCTGTTAGGAACTAACTTTGATTTTTCATCACACTTGTAAGCGTAGTTTTTACTACTTCCAGAATTCTCTTCAGCTCTAAATTTCTCCTCTGCTGCTCCTTTTTTGACCTAAATAATGTGTCCTTTCTTCTCTAGGCATTATGCGCAACTGATTGTTCAGTTAGAAGATATTTCAACGGGATAGGAGACCGTAAAGCTTCTTTGATGATTGCTGTAAGTAGCACTAAATTCCTCAAAACTATCAGTTAAGACGCTTCCTTGCCTGCTCTTACATGTGAAAAATGGATTTAATTATATATACGAATGTTTCATGACAATTGCCTAGGATATAAAAGTTTCTAGTACTGTTGTGGAAGATTTGAAACCTCATCCTGAGCTGGGGTTTTGGTCCCCGGCTAGAATGAGATGGTGTCGTGCTGGGCCTACCGACATGCTGTGCCTGAGGCACCGAGAAGAAGAATCAGGCCCAGTATTTTACTAGATCCATTCCAAAACAAAATGTTTGTGCTTGAGCATTGGAATCATTTCATCTTCTACACTAGAGAGGTCTGAATGATTCACGATCCCATATAACTGGAAATGTTTTAATAGTAGAGCATGGAGTGGCTGGTTGATTGAGGATTCTTCAATATCTTCTCTAGTGGACAAATGTCACAAATCTTGTTTGGAATAATAATCAATTTACAGCTTTCAACAAGAGTTGGACTTTTGTGAGGCATTAATTTCTTCTATTCAACTATCTTTTAGTAAAAATGTAACATCACTCGATATCTAAACTAGCAGTCTAATTGTTCTATCCCCTACTAATAAAAACTTTTTCTCTGAAGGTCCTAATTAAACAGGCTGGTCTGAAGCTTCAAGACAATGTAAGAACATTTATGTTGTTTCTTTTTAAATACCTTTACTGGTTTGCTACTTTTTTAAGGACCTTTTCTTAAAATTGTTTAGGCTGTATACAGTTTTGATAGAGCCAAAATTATCCATGAAAATGGAGTGTGGTATCCTTTTACCTCTGCAATATGCAACATTTACTCGTGAACAATGTGTATTTTCTCACTTTCTCGGTTTAATATCTTTTGTACAGACTAATGTTTTAAGGACTCAATGAGTCCTAATTTCATTAATATTGCTTCCAATTGCAAAGATCAATTAAGACTGAACAAATGCTACTAGTCAAACTCTCCTGCCTATGCTAACCATTTTATGCTTTCTATTTGTCAATCAACTTTTTTTTTTTCCACTGTGGTCGAGTTATGCTTCAAGAACAGCTAGATTGTGTCTTGATCCAACACACTGTTTGTAATTTGAGCTTTTACTAATCTCACTAAAACCAGAAGGATATAAAATTATACTTAAAGAGTTTATCTATTCTTTGATATTATCCTTGCAGAAGAAACCCATTGCCTAACAGCTATTTTTGATGACAGGGTAATTGAAAAAGCCTGTAACTAGATTTTATAATATTTTACAGGTCATTTTCCTCAATGTTGTTGGTGGATTTGAGTTGTCAGAGACTGCAGGAGATCTGGCGATAGCAGTTGCAATTTCCAGCAGGTATGGAAACATCCATTCAATGTGCATTTCGCTTTATGCATGTTAAGAATTTAAAATTACCTATAATGAACTTAGATTCCTTTGGTTGGTACCTTTAATCATTTAGATGGACAAACTTATCAAATCATTTTGGAGACGTAGGTGGTTTCGATACATCGAAGTGCTTGAATTTGAGAATCATTATTCATATAACTGCATTTTAACTGTTGGTGGGTGGTTTTTACTCCTAATTTCCTCAGATGAAAGGAAGAGTAAATTTTTTTAGTTGGAACTGACACGACTTGATGCGAAATATTTGTTCGACAACTTAAATGGAACTTCCATTTCTTCAATTAACTTTTTAAGTTGAAAGGCAACTGAAGGATTTTTGTTGTTCAGCTTCTTGGAGTTTCCAATCCCGAACAATGTTGCTTTCATCGGAGAGGTTGGGCTAGGCGGCGAGCTTCGCTCTGTAAGTAGTATTTACTTAGAAAAAAAATTCCCGATCTCTACGAGTTTATCACTCTCTTCTAGTGCGTGCTATGATTTTTGTTTGCAATTTGTTTTCCTCCCTGAAGGTCCCGAGAATTGACAAGCGATTAATGGCTCTTGCTAAACTTGGTTTCAAGAGGTGCATCATACCTGAGACGGCCAATAAATTGCTCAAGTCGCTGAATCTGCCAATCGAAATCGTCGGCTGCAAAAATTTGAAAGAAGTCATCAACGTTGTGTTTCGAAAAGCATAATTTTTGAATACTATCCCTCTGTATAGAAGTTTCGAACATGATAAACGAAAAACAAGTCCCCGGCAAAAATGTATTGCGTGGCATTATTCAACGCAAAGGTCCATGCATGTTTATGGTTTTACTTCCGACCAAAGATGAGCAAAATGTGGGTGTGAAGATGAATTCAGGGTTTGGCATTAGGAGGCGGTGGTGTCGAGCAGCAATCCTTGCCGTCATCCAGCAGCTGCGTTGGTGGTTCGTCCTCGGCCCTCTTCGCCTCATCAACATCAGTGGAGCTAAGAAAACTGGGTTGATTCGTGGAAGACAACAGCCTCGCCCAAATGCGATCGGTTATCACCACCTTGTTCGGCATCTCTGTAATCCTCTGTTTACCGAAAAGGTTAACGAATAAATGTGCTCTTCTCATCCAAAAGAACTAAAGCGAAGAAGAAAGCAAGCGGGCATGGCACTTACATGGAAAGGTATATAAGCATGTCTTCCATTGACAGGTCCAGTGGTGAATCCAGTGTAGCCGGCCATGGCTCCATGAACAGCACTATGAGCCAGCAAAGTGCAGTAAACATTGTCCGATGCATTGCTCGGTACTGCTCGAATCATGTAAGTTGGATCTGCACCCAAACATAGTTTTTAACTCGCATCAAATCGACACTCAAAACTGAATTTTTTCGCATCTACAACAAACCTATGTATTTGAGGTTTATCGACACCTTCGTTTTCGTAAAGTGAGCCTGCAAAGAAGAAGAAAGTGTGTTGAAGTTATTCTTCTTTAGAAGGTATCACACAGCATTTCGGTTACCTTTATCTTGTGTGACAGCCACAGTCCGATGTCGAGCAGTAGCTTATTGCCGGACGCGTCTTTGTGGTTGATGGATCGCATGCTCTCCGCGATCAGTTCTTGTCCTGCACCCTCTGCGACGACAATGACCATGTGCCCGTTCTCTTTGAGCCGTTTCTCGATGAACTCCAGTAGTTGGCCCTTACCTTCCATGTGGAACGGTGATTCCGGAATCAAGCAACAATCCTGATGATTTCGTTTTTCAGCTCAAGATCGGAATGATACGATATCGATATGTATGCAAGGGAAAATGACCGGAGACATATACCACATCTCTACTTGCAAGTGTAGCATACATAGCGATGAACCCTGCAGTATCGAATTGTTTGAATGTTATTAGAAAACATACTTGGAGCAATAGTTATTGAACTGTTAGTCTGAGCAAGCGAGAGGGAGATAACTAACCACTATAGCGACCCATAAGCTTCACAAGGCCGATACCATTTTCGACACTTTCGGCTTCCACATGAGCGGCGTTTATCGCCCGCTGAGCCTCTTCAACAGCCGTGTCAAAACCAAACGACTTGTCGATAACCTATTCATATATGTGGTAGGGAAATAAATGCAAATAGAAATGTTATGGAAATATACAAGAGCAGAGCATTTTAAGGAAATGAAAAACCCAAATACCGCAATGTCATTGTCGATAGTCTTGGGGATACCGGCTACCGCAACTTTCAGGCCGCGTCTTTGAATTTCCTGCAAAAAAATGTAGCATGAGAAACTTGATAATCGAATCAAATTTACATGTAGCTGTTGAACTAGTTACTCCAATTTTACCTCATAAATGAGTGCTGCCCCTCTTTGAGTTCCATCACCTCCTATTATGAAAACCTAAAATAATAACAAGCCATCTTAATTTGTTATCGAATCAAACTGACATATATATATAGTCTAAGAATTTGTGATAACCTGATTGATACCGCGATCTTCGATACTGTTTACTATCTTTGATGTATCATGACCACCTCTAGATGTGCCAAGGATAGTACCTCCTCTTTTGTGGATGTCATTGACACTCTTGGGTGTCAAGTTAATGGTGTTGCTCGAGTAGAAGCCTTTATATCCACCCTAGGAGTTTATAGACCAACGAAAACATATAACCGACTAGTAGAAGAGGTCTCAACATAGTCATTTTAACACTCACCTCAATTCCAAGAACTTTGCGAACACCATACATGTCGTATAGTCCACACACTACTTCGCGTATCACCGTGTTGAGTCCGGGACACAAACCTCCACAAGTCACAATGCAAGCATGCACCTCATCCGACTCAAAGAACACCTGAAGAATTAAGCATTAAAGATAACAAGATAATTAAGCCATCTCTAAAACTGAAACATTCATTCGGTACAACATAGCTACCTTTTGCCGTGGCCCGGCTCGCCGGAAGTGCATCCCTTTTGGATCATTCTTATGAACCACAACCTGAAATGCAATATAGTTCTCAAGTCAGTTAACTTTCAGAAAACAAGAACATGAAAATTTTCATTTATCGAACAAATGATGAACTATTATCCATGCATTAGTAATATCTGACCTTTTGTGCCACGGCATCGTCGTCATTCACAAAATACTGTCTGAATTCATGAACAAAGGAAAACACTTCAGAATTAAGATGATGAAGAAGAGTATTCGTGGAAGGAAAAAAAAAATAGTGTGGTGCATAAAGCTTGGAATTTTAGGGAAAGATCAAAGATCTATTATATATAATCTTATCATATATTGCAAGAGATTATTTTCGTTATTCGAACCCATGATTATAAGATCATACGATAATAATTTTACTATTGTATTAAAGCTCCAAACAAAAGAAAAAAAAAGGAGAGGAAAAATAAAGAAAGAAAAATAAAATGTAGAGAGAGTTGAGTAATTACTTGACAACAGAGTATGCTGGATTGTCTTGAAGTGGATTTGAATAGGTCTGTGAAAAAATAATGTTAGAATAAAAAGATTATTAATATTTTACCAATAATATAATAACAATAATAATCAAACTCTTATCCCATTAAATAGAGTTAACTATATTGATTTTCTTATATTATTTGACTTCCTTAACTATATATATCATTAGTTATATTTAAATAAATTTTATTTTATTATTAATAATTAATTTTTTTATCTCTTCTTTTATTAATATGTGTATTTTTCATGATTTAAAAAGTAAAAAAAAAAAGAGAGTTGTTTATATGGTAATTTAAAATGATAGAATAGGTATTTAACTCTTAAATAAAATGGTATTTTAACAACAAAATGAAGAGAAGGATATTTTGACATTAATAAAATTTTAAAGGTCATTTTGAAAAGGTATTAAACTATGAAGTATTTTAAAAAAATAATTAACTATTTATATTGTTAATTGTCCAAAGACTCAAACTATATTTTATTAACATTTGCTAAGAATATTTTTAATCTATTTTAGTGTGCTTCCATTTTCTTAACTTAATGTTCATTCTATTTTGGAATACAAAACAAAATTTAAATTGTAAGTTGTTGAGTGAAAATCATTTTCACTTTTCATATTTTTCATTTCTAAAAATGAAAATTTGAATAACAATTCACAAATTTTACAAAATATAAAAAATTAAAAAATATATATAATGAAGAGAGGAACACACAATGAAGCAACATAAGGAGAGAAAAAAAATCAAATCTAAGAAGAAAAAAATACTCATCAACTTAATTTTTAAATTTGAGATCATCTATACAAGATGATCGAACCACTCACCGGGAGATCAAGTAAATAATCACCGAGATGAGGTACGTCCTCCATTACATAACCAGCCTCACCGATGACCGATTTTGGCCGCATCATCATCTTTTGATCCGATGCCATCTTTGTCTTTTTCGCCTTCAATGTAAACAAACCTTAGATGAGTAGCTTGAAAAGTTCATACTCAGAAGGATAAATGATGCCCAAACAATAAGAATTTAGTAGATGCAAGTTAATGACCAATCAATAAAACAATGAGGTGAAGAAATTAAAGGAAGATACAATATGATTTGTAAAAGAATGATCGGAGAGTAGAAGAAGCAAGTATCCATTACCTCGATCCGATTTAGTCGGTTGAATTCTTTGATCGCTCCTTTCGATTGAATGAGTGAGAGGATATATAGGGGGAGAAGAAATCCAAAACAAGTGGAGTATATATATATATATATATATGGGAAATTTATTTACTTTTAAGTAAGAGTCGAAGTGTATTTAATTTCATCGCGAATCAAGCTTAATTTAACACACAAAGTCTATTTTATTGAGGCAAAGTTTAATTTTTGATAAACTTTCATAAATTTCAATTAATTTGATTATAATAACAATGATTTATCTCTAGTGTAAAAATGGGTGATATAGAATCTTCAAACAAGTAACGATTCCCATAGTTAGCTTGTTAAAGCTCACACAAACAACACCATTTAGGTTCCCCATTTCTCTAATTTGGCGATAAATCTTGATTCCCGAAATCACAATGTCAATCTTAGTCTTTAGTAAGTTATATTAAAACTTCAATTTCAACCCTTAAAACTTTGCCAAATGAGCTTGATTCCTCATCCAACTCGACTCAACTATAGAAACCCGATTTATGAGGTCTTTGTTCGATTATGGCTATATAATGTAGTTTTATATTATCGTTTATCGATCGAAAGCCAATGAGACAACCTTTTGCTCAAAAAGAGAGACCAATTAGCTATATTTTGACAATTACTAACGATACATGCATGATTATTAATGTAAAAAACAATTAACCATACTATTTTGTGCATGACATTTCTTTTCTAAAAATAGTCCATGGAAACAACGAAACGATCGACACACTAAATATAGAACTATATACGATTCTATTAACCACAAACATAAACGAAAGTTTTGACTAGATTTGCCTATAAAATGATAAGAAATGGGGGAATTAAAGCTATCAAAGCTTCTTTTCTTTGTGTTCTATACTTGCATCAATAGTTGTAGGTATAGAACACATCATTATAGCGACCATCAACAATAGGAGTAGATATTAGCTACGAAGGCCCATAACAAATGGATTCGAACAACACCATCCTCGCAATTAGCTTGTTGTTCTCGATATGGTGCGCTACGAGTGTTGCCCAATCGACCGATGTTTATAATGTGAAGGATCATGGAGCAATAGGAAATGGCCAAAATGATGACACAAAGGTGACTTTGATTTTCTTTAAAACTATTTGTAAGTATGCTGAGTTCGTCTTGTTCGTATGATCTTAGGCTCTTCAAGCAGCATGGGATGCATCTTGTGCCGTCGAAGGGAATCCAACGATACTAATCCCGACGGGGTCGTATTTGGTCGGTCCTTTACACTTCAAAGGGCCTTGCAAGGGTGTAATGGCGATCGATTTGAGAGGACAATTGCTTGCATCCACCAACCTCAATGCTTACACCAAAAATTGGGTTGAGTTTCAATACATAAATGGACTAGTGATATCGGGCGGCGGAACATTCAACGGGCAAGGATCTTTGGCATGGCCTTACAATGAATGCCCCAAGAAATGGAGTTGCAAGATTCTCCCAATGGTATATAAGCTTTTCTTGCTAGCTAGCTAGCTATTTAGTTCGTAAGTGCTTTAATGTTGATTGAAATTCATAATGGTCAACTTAGCTTGTCTATTATTAATTATGTATGATAATAGTGCTAGAACATCTTATTTATTTCAACGGTTTGATTGATTTTAGGCTCGATTATCTTATCAAACCAGCTCGAGTCACACCTCGTTTACGGCCCTAATAATCTTATGAATATATACTTTGATTAACTCGCAGTCATTGGTGTTCAGTTTTGTGAAGAATGCAAAGATCAAAAGCATTTCCTCTATCGATAGCAAACTGTTCCACATTCATATTTATTCATCAGAGAATTTCGATATGGAGTCAGTGACCATCAGTGCCCCTGGAGACAGCCCAAACACTGATGGCATTCATGTTGCTGATTCCACCAATGTCACCATTACTAATGCCAACATTGGCACTGGGGATGATTGCATCTCCATTGGACCAGGAAGCTCCAACCTAAACATCTCTAATGTGCATTGTGGCCCTGGCCATGGCATTAGTGTCGGGAGCCTCGGTAAGAACTCGGGCGAAACCGATGTCCTCGGCTTGACCGTTAGGAATTGCACCTTGAATGGCACGACCAACGGGTTGCGGATCAAGACATGGCAATCTTCTCCGACTCCGTTGATGGCTGCTCACTTTACCTACGAGGACATCACCATGAACAATGTCTACAACCCCATCATAATAGACCAAGAGTATTGCCCCTACTTTTCGTGTGCCGAAAAGGTAAGCAAAACATTGTGTTCAAATCTAATGTATTAACGATATATAAGATCCCTTTTTGATTGTGATTGTGATTGTGCTTGCTTAATTTATATAGGATCCATCTCGTGTTCAAATCTACGATATCAAGTTCACAAATGTCAAGGGAACTTCTTCGTCGGCAGAAGCCATCAAGTTCATTTGTAGTAGCTCGTTTCCATGTCAAGGTGTGATACTAAATGATATCGACTTGCGTTACATCGGCGATGCAACAGGGAACAAGACTACAACATCAACCTGTGCCAACGTTCACGGAAAATCAAATGACAATGTGAAACCAAATCCATGCATTTGATCTCAAGCTCAAGCTCAAGCTCAAGATCAAGATCGATTTATTCCATTGTATCGTTCGTTGTTCGAGAAATTGTTCGTATGGGCCATAACAAAACAAGAATCTGTATGCATTTGTTGAGGTCAAGCTTTGGTCCTTGATGTTATGTTTGAATCGAAGTTCTAAAATCAAGTTGATTGTTTTGTGATGTGTGATGGATAATGCAATTGATTTAGGGAAGAGAGAAAATCTATTAGTCATACTAAAAGCCAATCCTTGCACCTTGCTTTTGCAAGTGGTTATTTAATTTCGAGACTCTGTTACACGACAACAACTCTATTATTGCGCCAATGCTCCCCTTCTTAACTTGATAAGTTCATAAACTTATATATCTTCTTCTTGATTGTGCAAGCATCGAACCCAAATAAAGTCAGGTTTTCTTTTATTTTGTGGCTTAATCGAGTTGTTTTGAGGGAATGTTCTATTTTCAGTTGGGTCTATCCATGAGATTTTCGGTTGGATCTTCATGATCTTGGAATTTTAAAACTCTCATATTGCTAGATCAAGGAGAATCTTTCAACTTAACCTCATAAAATGCCTCGACTCCATTAATGGTTGTTCCAATTCTATGAACAATATGACAATTATCGATAATGTGTTTGATAATTGTCATATTGATCAAGAAAGATAACACTTGCTAATAAAGACAATATCTCCAAAAGAAAACAAATTCTAATAATTGAACTTTGCAAGAATCTCAAAGTTTAATAAACAAAAATAAAATTACTACTCTTTGGATACAAAATGATGATTTATATGAGTATTCAACATCTTTCCATCCGATTGTACAGCAACCATATCGAAATGGATATCTTCAATGCAGTAAGGTGATTTGCATAATGAAGAAACAAAATTTTCATCTTCACTAATGGAATTTAGACATTGTTATTCAATCAGCACAGGAATGCCTGATATGGTGTGAACAAATAAATATATACATCTGCAATTAAGCTTTTTTTGCTACCTCAAGGGGCTTACAACCCATCCAGTAATACGGCTTTGTTTGCGAACTCGTACAACATTGTGAGACCGACTCTCTAATCGTTCAAGTATTGAATAAGTTATCGAATCCGGAGTCAGCCCATGTTGTTTTAAAGATGCATGCAGCTTATATGCTTCAGCTGTCTTCCCATACCTCTCGAGACAATCAAGCAAAATGTTGTATGTTACGATGTTCGGAGTGCATCCTTCAGCAAGCATCTCATCAAACAACCTACAAGCCATCTCAACTTTGTTGGATTTGCCAAAACATTCGATGAGCGTACTATAAGTCACAACATCAGGATTCAATCCTTTCTCCTGCATCTCCATGAAACGCATGTGAGCTTCATCTAGCTCTCCATTTTTCCCAAGACAGTTTATCAAAGAATTGTAGGAGACTATATCAGGTTTACAGTCATTTCTTTCCATTTCTTCAAACACTTCAGAAGCTTTGTCGATCAAACCAACTCTACCAAAGCTTGAGATTAGAATGTTATAAGTAAATATGTCAGGCAAAAGGCCTGAAGTCTTCATCTCCTCGTAAAGGGTATAAATGTAAGATACTTGCTTTAGCTTACCGAGAGCTGAGAATACCATGTTATACATGACAGTATCAGCATTTATCCCCTTTTCATTTATTTTGGTCAGCAGTTCCATAGCCTCTGATGTCTTACCTGCACTACAAAGAGTCTCAAGCATGGACAAACAAGCAGCCCGGTCACCACTGTCATGGAAGCTCCACATTCTGCAAAACATACGATGAGCTTCACTAACATGTCCTAACTTACTCAGTGTCTTTACCAAATAAGCATAGATTGACTTATTCAGGTACTTATTGGCAGCATCCACAACCTGATCAAGTCTATCTAGTTGCCCTTCCGCTGCTAACATAAACACAAATATACTATAAGTGAACTCATTGGGTTGACAACCATTCTCAATCATTTTGGAAAATACAAATATAGCTTTATCAACCATATGATTCTTAGCAAGTGCCTCGAGCATAGTATTATAAGCAATTATGTTGAGAGTGCAGCCTTTTACTATCATCTCCTCGAATAAGGAGATGAACTCATCTGTTTTCCCTAACCTTCCTAGCATTCTTATCAAAATTGTGTAAGTATATGCATCTGGCTCGCAGTGACAACATTTCATATCTGCAAAAACTTTGTAAGCTTGTTTAACCTGTTAAAGTGGCATACATCAAATGAAAGAGAGAAAAAAAATAGAGGTAAATGACACAAACATATTGTCTTTTTATAGAAAATAAGCAAATTGCCATATCAATTTAGGAAATTTGTTTGAAGCAAAAAATTTCATCTTATAGAAGTGATGGACCACAAAGGAAAAGAGATTCAATAAACCAATCTTCAAAATGATTATTGATAACCAATGAGTTTGGTGAATGCAGGTCTTCAGCCTAAATTGCCACCATCTCCTCTCAATGGAAGCTTTTTTTGCTTGACCATGTGAACTAATAGTTTCATCTTTCTAAATCACATACATATTTTAATTCCTTATAACGTGCATCAGATCCAAATGCAATTACCAACTGAAGACTCAGGCTCAAAGTACAAATCAATTGCAATCCAATTTAATCATGATCAGTATATGTGCATAAAGTTCAACAAACATAACCTTGAAAACTGAAATTACAGAGTCTATGAACATTGAGCAAATATTGTTGTCACATTAATAAAAGTCTGTGACTTTAAATTAAGTGAATTGCAGAGATTTTTTAGAAGAAGAAAATGCAACATAACCAAGTTGGAATCCCTTGACATCATAAAGATGTCTCAAAAGCTAAACACGCAATAAATAGACTACTTTATATTTTGAGCATCACAACTGGTAAGTCAGAATGCCGATACAAAAAGGTCATGTGTATATTGTCAGTATTTTTCAACATCTTTCTCAGTTCCTGCTCTATCCTTTTTCTGAGAAGGAAAAGAAAATCTGAAATAGGCTTTGTATTTGTGCCTTCTAGTGCTTGAGATTAGCATGATAACCAACTAAAAGTTAATCTGCTGCATTTCCCTTTATCACCACTTCTCATGAATTATAGCTTAATTAATCTCACATTGTCGATACGTTAATGAGAACTTCTCACCTTTACATTTCTTGTGACTATATTTTTATAGCACAACAAAAGCGACTTAATTATGAGTCAAAAATAATTACTTAATGATCTACAACATAGTCACAAATAAATCCTGGTTACTTCCTAACCAACAAAATTAAATATCACTACCAAACAACTAGCACATAGTCTGAGAAAAACATCCAGTGGAATTCATCTTACAAAGACTATTACAATTTGTCATTTTTGTGTAGACAGAGAATTTACTTCATAAACTACTGTTAGACCACATTACTTGTCAAACAATTAGTAAATCAGATTTATTTAGAAATGCAACTTCAACAAGAAGAATAAAAACTACAAGTTAAAGGCTTTAGAGCAAGATATAATGCAACAAAAGAAACATAATAATGAAAAAAAAAACACACACCTTTTCTGCTTTAGAGAGGGAATCCAGGAGCATATTGAAAGCAAAAATATCCAATTTATGCCCCTTCCTTCTCAACTCTTCATAAATCCGAAACGCTCCCTCCACATCTCGAAATCTTATATAGGCCTGCATCAAGCACTTGTAGGTGTATCCAGTAAACGTCAAATTCCATTTTTTAACGAGCTCCGAGCACCGGTTGATTTCTCCGCCACCGACGATGCTGATCAAGATGTTGACGGTCGAGATGCTCCCCCTGACCCCATCACGGTCCATCTCGTCCAGGATCTCACGGATAGACTGATCATATTTTTCGCCCGCCCTGCCGAGGATCGAGAGGATCCGATTGTAGGTGAAGCAATCGTGGCGAAAACCGGGGAGGGAGGCGGCGAAGCGGAAAAACTCGAGCGCACGGTCGGGGCCCCGAACGGACTTGAGGATCTCGCTTACCTCGGATGGGGTGGGGATGAGATTTAGGGTTTGAAAGTAGTCGGTGAGGTCGAGGAGGGGGTCGGCGACGGGAGAGGCCGAACGGAGGATGCGGACTGCTCGGCAGACGAGGTCTCGACGTGGGAGGGGGTAGCCGCGGACGTCGCGGGGAAGGTCCGGCGGGTCGACCTCGACGGCGAGGGCGCCGCCGGAGGAGTCGGTTCGGACGATTCGGCCGCTGTAGCGAGTGGAGAAGGAGCGGGTCGAAGTGAGAAAGAGTCGCCGCCGCCTCATCATCGGGTGTGACTCCGTGAGCTGGCTGGAGAGATCGTTGCATATGGTCATGGAATAGGGACACAGGATTCAGGGCGGACGACTGATCAACGGTCGAAAACCATCCAGTTCGACGCTTTGAGATTCACGAAGATTGATTATAAGAAGAGTGGTGAGGTACTTACAGAATAAATTTAAATAATTTAAAGGGTATTTTAGTAATTTTATACTCAAATCAAAGCTTAATTTTTCAGCATTTTACTCGCACGGGCAGATTTGTCACGTGCCTGAGTTTCATAATACTCAAATTACGGAATATATTTCAGTTTAGACTGATAAATTTAAATTTTTTTAAATCATTTCAAATAAAAATTAATTTAATTTTATTCTAAATTTTTCTTAATTTATTCCCGTACATCTAAGTTCAATAACATAAAGTAAAAGTCTCCACGGAATGAGCTGTTGGCTAGTGCATGAGGTGTTATCACAAATAAGGTCTAGGAGTCAAATCCTGGCTAGTAGTCAGGTTTCTGCCCCCCTTATGCACTAGTCACTGTTCGGGCTGGCTAGACTAACCCCGTGATTTACCTCCTCTGTGTTAGTCCTGGGAGGGACTGGCGGGGACGCTGGGGCGAGCGTTTCGCCTTTTGCCACAATAACATAAATTAAAAATAATAAATTTTTAAACTTACAAAAAAAATTAATAAAATTTATCACAAACTCATTATAAAACTTAAATTTTTAAAAAATAAATACTAATCAATATCACTAATAAATTTCTAAAACTCTCCGATTCAAAAAAAATATCATTTTTTGATTTTTTGATAATATAGATCAATAAAAACTAATATACTTTTGAAAGTTTTATTTTTTCGATAACATAAATTGAGAGTAATAATTTTTAAAAACTTGATAAAATTTATTAAAAATTTATTATAAGATTTAGGATAATAATATTCAGCCCTCATAGGTTGGCATAATTATGGCAAAAAGGCGAAACGCTCGCCCCAGCGCCCCCGCCAATCCGTCTCAGGACCAACACGGAGGAGGTAAATCACGAGGGCTAGTCTAGCCAGTCCGAACAGTGACTAGTGCGTAAGGAGGGCAGGAACCTGGCTACTAGCCAGGATTTAACCTAGGTTGGCATAATTGATACATGCATGAGTGAATTTTTAATGAGTATAAAATATCTCGGATGTCTAATTTTTTCTCGTACAAAAGATCATTATACTAAAATAAATATCCTCATGATTTATCCCTTAGAGGATCACTAAGGTGACAATTTTATCTTTTGTTCTAATAGGACAATAATATTTACTGACCAATACCATTAATGAGTCTTAAAACTCAGTTGATACAAAAAAAAAATATCAAAATTTTAAATTTTTTAATGATGTAGATTTATCAATAAATTTCGGACGAAACTGACTCATACACTAGAGAATTTTAAATTATTTTAAATCAAAATTTATATACTCACGAAAATCTCTTTATACCTCGAATTTGAATTTGATAACATAAATTAAAAATATTAAATTTTTAAATGAGTAAAGTAACAATATAAAAAAATTTAGTGATTATTTCGATCGAATTCAGATTTATGAATATGAATATATTAAGAATGCTTCGAAGAATATATTATATTAATTTTAATTTAAAATAATTAATATTTTGCTCACTAAATAAACTAAGAAAAATATGACAACTCTCACGTAGCCTGGTCATTAAAAATTTAATCATCGCAAATGAACCTTATGTGAAAATCGAATTCTTCTTGCTTTTGAGAAACGTACGCCATGGCGATTTTTTATTTTTGCCCCACCCATTTTTCATTATTATAAGTATATTTATTATTATTATTAATTATGCAAATTGTTAGCCTGTGTCAAACAGAGCAATCCAGGCAAAGCTTTTCTCATGGCCGAGGAGGAAATGGAATGGGCGAAGTGAAGGGCATGCCGGGCATCCAGCGACCGCTCTGCCCCACGTTCGCGGCCCCAGAGCAAGCTGTCGCCTCCGCCGACGGTATCCTAAGGCAGCTGAGCCCTCCCCTAGGAATCCCCATGCACTCGATCAGAGGCCTCTGCATGTTCCTCTCCGGTATGCAGTTGCCGGAGAAATCAAACCCCACGTTCCTGAAGAACAGCCCGTCGCAGTCCCGGCTGAACCCAGAGAAGAAATTGTAGGAGACAGTCAGGTTCAGGAGGCTCTTCAGGTCGCAGACCTGCTCCGGCAGCTCCCCCAAGAGCAGATTGTGCGCCACGTTAAGCACCTCGAGCTCGGACAGGCATGACAGCGAGCTGGGAACGTGGCCTGCGAGCGAATTGAAGCTCACGTCCATGACTTCGATGTCGGAGAGGAAGCCGAGCCCCTCAGGAACGCAACCTGTGAGCTTGTTGTTGAGGAGAAGAACCTCCCTGAGCCCGGAGCCCATGTAGCCGAAGCTGGCAGGGATGGAGCCGGAGAAGTTGTTGTTGGCCAGCGTGATCACGGAAGCAGGGGAGGCCCAGAGGTTCATGGGGATCTGCCCTCCGAACTGGTTGTTGTTGAGGAAAATGGCATCCAGTTCCTTGACAAACAGCTCGTCCGGGACTTCACCGGAGAAGCTGTTGAACCTGAGGTCGAGGTAGAGGAGGCCCGGAATGAGGAGGGTGGCGGTGGGGAAGCCACCGGAGAACTGATTGTTACTGAGGTCCAGCTCTACGAGGTACAGGAGCTCCCTGAAGGAATCAGGGATGGTGCCTGAAAACCTGTTGCTATTCAGGTGGAGGAAAGAGAGGTGGGTGAGGAGGGAGAGGTCCTCAACCAGGGCGCCCCGGAGGCCGCCATGGTTGAGGTCTATCCCTGCGACCACAGGGAAGGGGGAGATGCCCTCAGGGTCCCGGGAGCAAACCACACCTCCATAGGAGCAAACGTTGGGGCCGACCCAAGAGATCAAGATTGCCGATGGATCCTCCATGATCGCCTGCTTCCAAGCCTGCAGAGCTCTGTATTCTTGGCCGCCTTCTTCTCCATTGAACCAGAAACCAAACCCACCTCGACTGCTAAGATTGAAAGCTGAGGCCCTCGAGGAGAAGAGGAAGAAGGCAAGAAGAAGAAGAAGAAGAAACGCTTGCTTCATCCTGCTTCTTCTCGACAAGCAATGCATGCATGACTTCACAAGAGAAATCCTTCTCATCTTCTTATGAGCAAATCAATCAGTGGCTGCTTCTGTTATCTCGAAGTGCCTTGTAACTGGTTCCCACGAGGGCATGTTTGAATGATGTTGCTTAGTCTCACAATTTGTGGAGTTCCTGCAAAGTGAGAAAGTGCTTTTTGAGCATGCCTTGCTCACTAGCTGAGTGATGATGATGAGACAACATGGAAGGTCCCAGACTGTGTGGTTCCCTTAGCTTCTCTTGACTGTTTTATTGTTCTTCGAGTATTGACTGTGGTAGTATTTATGAAGGAATTTAGAGAAGATCCTTTGAATTGTTAGATTCATGATCTTGCATAGTAGATGGCCTTTTTCATGTTTCTAATGGCCTCAAACTTCTTTGTCTGTTTCAGTTATAAATAACGCTTCTCATTTCCCAGTTCGGATCTCCTATCCCAAAATTCCTCTATCCTCTTGTCTCATTAGCTAAACGATAAAAAATAAACAGTAATAAAATCGCGTGCAAAATCCGTGACTCCGTTGACTTTCCTCCCAAAACACGGACGAAGGTCCCCTAAATTCTTTCTCCCAAAACAATTTTGACTCCCTCCAGTAGCTCTAGCTCCAGCTCCGTCGATTCCGCCATCTCCGACGACGGTTAGCTGCAGCTCCGCCATCTCCGTCACGGTGGTCCTCCGTCGTCATCACTCCAGCTCCAGAATCCCATATTAGATGCCTTAAATTTGGATTTCTTCACTCCAGCTCCAACGGTCATCGCGTCTCCGAGGTCCACTATCGTCACAGCTTCGTCGCAACAACCAGCAAGTATGGGATTGTTTTGAGGCAGCCTTTTAGGGCTTTTATGCCCAGCTCCCTTTCTTAGCAAACATTGTCTATCCTCTTTGCATGGATAACAATGTACACAAGCATAGTTGACATTTTCACATGCTTCTTCAGGTTTCTCACAAATGGCTTGCATTGCTCGTAAGTAATCATGTTTTGAAAAATCATCAGAAGCATAACCAAAAATGTGCAGAACATCCATCAATATCTGCTGTACCATCCAAAATATCAGCCCTTGTAATATCAAATCTCTGTTGAGAATTTAGATTGAAGTTTTTTGTATAACGAGATAAATATATTGGTAGACACGACAGAAGAATTTGTTGGGGCGTGCTCCCCTTTAGTTCCAGGCTCTTTTGCCCTAATGTTAGTTGATTGTTGCTCTTTCATATAAGTTTTTTTTTTTTTTGTTATTTGCTGCAATCGAGAATTCACATTACTCGAAGGCTTTTTTTTTCAGGATCAAAGTAATTATCATGGAGGGTGAATCTACGAGTTGTCGTTGGTTGAATTTTGAAGCAAACGAAGACCGTCGAGATGTTGAGTTTGATGTTATTGATGAGGGTAATAACAATGAAAAAAATATGGAGAGTTCTCACCCATCTATCACAGAAGAATTGATGTTAAAAATATGTATGAAATTTAAGACAGAAGAGGATATCTATGAATTTTATTTAAAATATGCTAAATAAGTTGAATTTGACATAAGAAAGACTAAAAGCCACAATGATAAATCGGGTAAATTAGTTGACAAGATTTTTCGCTGTAGTATGCAAGGTAAAATGAGAAAGGACAAACGAGATATTTATGTAAAATCAAGTCATCCTAAAATAAGGTTTAGTTGTGAAACTAAAATTAAGATTAATTATCGAAAAAATGACAAGTTGAGTGTGAAGCAATTTGTTAAAGAGCATAATCATTATCTTTCAAGTCCAAATAAAACTCACCTCTACAGATGTCATAGGAATATATCTTCTTCTGCAGCGATACAGATTGAGATGGCAAGTGATGTGGGAATCCCCCCAAAAGCATCTC
>JBBUKS010381311.1:0-19295 GCA_038050645.1 Hedychium gardnerianum
GGATAATATTCTTTTATATATATATATATATATAAAAGGTTGATATTTTATACATCCCTGATATACATCTATCTGGTGTGATTGAGTGAGTGCACCCACGTAAGGATATAATTTTCTTCGAATTTATGAAGAATTTGATATCCTATTCGGGTATGAGTATTTTCAGATTCGGATATGAAGATAAATGTGGTAAGATCTTACTTATATTTTACTCGATACTTGATATATATATATATATATATATAGTCTCATTTTTTATTAGAAAAGAAATTTTTTTATTTGATCACCAATATATATTTCATCTTTTTTTCATGAAAAGTTTTCATTCTATTAAAGGTGTGCGAGATGAAAAAAAATAGAGGAGCATATTGAAATAATTTATTTATTTTTTTAAAAAAATTATAAATAATAATAGAATGATGGGTAAGATATGAATACTTGATTTTTTGATGGTTATGAAAATAAAAATAAAAAGTAAACATTTAATGAATATGAAAATAAATATAATGATAAATATAATAAATAAAAATAAGTAAAAAATATGAAATTTGATTTAAATTTAATTCATTATGATGCCTATACTCATACTGTAGGCTAATAATATTTGTGATATTTTAAAAATAAAAAAACTTTAAATATTTTTAAATTATTATCATCTCACTTTTGTTTTAGCCACGGGATAAATTCGGGAAGCAAGTTCTGACAGTGTCATCCATAATTCAAACTTTGTAAATATTTAAAAATTCTCAAAATAAATTTCAAATATTCATTGTAGGAGAATAATCTTTATCACACCATTATCATTTTACTTTTTACTTTTTACGTTTTTTTTGTTTTTTTGTTTTTTTGTTTTACCTAATAAAGAAAGTATGGTCCGTATGCGCGAGGACGTCTCATAAAAAAAGAGTATATTATGTGAAGATAATCTTGCATTTTGTACGGCAAAAAGTAATTCTTTCATCTCAAATATTTTTCATCATCGATTTAATAACAAAATAAAAAAAAATTATGATGATCGAATGTGAGAAAGATTTTATTTTGTAAAAGATTGTTCTATTGAGAATTCGACTTCTGTTCGATATATGATAATTTATCATTTAAGTGAAGCTCGCATTTTGTATATTATGGGGGCGCCCAGTGAAAATGACTTGATAATTAGTATTGATGATTTAAAAATAAAGGTCGAATTTTTAAATAAATAAATAATCAATACTGATTTATTACTGAAGTGAAACCCACCCGCCTCAACCGTCCAGTTTCAAGTAATTTTTGTCGAAGGCATGGCTGATCGGGCTGGACCGGAGTGGTCTCCACGATCGTAGGCCATCCCGTTTCTCTATTTAAACCCCTCGCCGTTTTTGGAATGCGGCAACAGCTGCTTTCGCCATGGCTGCCCGATCGCCGCAGCGCCGCGGCGTAGCTGCCGGCTCTGCGATACCCGGAGACGAGGTACGTTTTGTTTAGGGCTGGCTCTACACGTTATTAGTTTACCGGAAGAAAAGTTTGAAGATTTCTAGGTTTTGCATTGATTTCAGGGGATTTGATGTCGATTCGATAATGTGATTGACTAGTTCTTGAATCTGAGCTTTCTTTCATTCGATTTCCAGCCGAAGATTCGCGAGTGGCGATCGGAAATGGCTTCTCTGCGTTCTCCTCCTCTCGTGCTCAGGATCGGCCATCGTCCTCGGTGATATCTCTCACCACAGCACAACAAACGAGAATGGAATAAAAGGAAATCTATAAATCGATGAAAACACCTCAAATTCCTCTCACTTCAACTTCAATGAGAGAACAATGTGTAAAAGTTCCGCATATTTTCTCCAGCGCAACTGTTAATTAAGCGACTCTAACTTGATGTTGTTTATCAAGGGGATCCAGCTGCTTCAAAGAACATAAAGGGTCATGCAACGACGCAATCACACTAAATCAAAGGAATTTAAAGAATGATTTCCTGAAAGCAACATGCTTTGCTCTCAATGAAGATAGTGGGATTGCATCCGTATCAATGTCTGCCGAGGTCGACTTGCTTCAACGACATCGCACCACTATGGGACAAGATGGCATACTTCCTGACCACTTTTCTGTCTATGATGATGAACCTGATGTAGATTAGCCTACTGATGGCTTTTCCTCTATTGCAGAGGCAATTGAGGACATCCGGCAAGCCAAGGTTTGTGTCGATCAGATTGATTTATTCACGCATTTTGTTCCTTAAACCTTTGTCTGATATTGCTTTACTCACGCAGGTTGTTATTGTCGTTGACGATGAAAATAGCTAGACAAAATGAAGGAGATCTTATAATGGCTGCATCTTTGGTAACACCAGAGGCAATGGCCTTCCTAGTCAAACATGGGACTGGAATTGTGTGTGTAAGCATGAAAGAAGAAGATCTTGAAAGATTAGATCTTCCTCTCATGGTCTCAAATAAAGAAAACGAGGAGAAGCTGCGCACAGCATTCACTGTTTCGGTAGTAAGTTATTCATAGAATTTTCCTTTATATGGTCAATGTTAATGCTTGATCCGATTGATAAAATTTCTTGTTTTCAGGATGCCAAAGAAGGTACGACCACTGGTGTTTCTGCCAAAGATAGGGCAAAGACACTTAAGATGCTCGTATCAGTTGATTCAAATCCTGATGACTTCAATCGCCCTGGCCACATCTATCCATTGAAATACAGAGAGGGTGGCGTTTTAAAGAGAGCTGGGCATACAGAAGCATCGATTGATCTGGCCGTGCTGGCTGGATTAGCCCCTGTTGGAGTTCTATGTGAGATTGTTAATGAAAATGATGGCTCGGCTGCCAAAGCTACATGAATTTGCCAAGAAAGAAAATTTGAAATTAATTTCGATAGATTTTGTAAGGTATGCTAGCAGCTGATGAACTTACCAATAAAAATAAGTAGTTTTTTTTTTTTTTTGTCTCTTTCTTTATGGGCAGATATAGAAGACAAAGAGTTGAGTTAGCAGAACGAGTCTCTGATGCTCGATTACCCTTAAAGTGGGCTTCTGTTCAGGCCTACTGCTATCATTCTGTTGTTGATGGCACGGAACACATTGCCATGGTTAAAGTAAGCAAACTCAAAAAAGCAAAAAAGAAATCTCAGTTCAACTTCTTTTTGACTCTTTAGATTGCCCTTTCCCCCTGTATACAGGGAGATATTGGAGATGGCTTAGACATCCTGGTGAGGATGCATTCTGAGTGCCTTACTGGTGACCTATTTGGATCCGCAACATACGACTGCAGCGGTCAGCAGGAGACGGCCATGAAAATGATTGAAAAAGCCGGCTGGGTGTGCTGGTTTTCCTTCGAGGGCACGAAGGAAGAAGGGGCATTGGACTTGGTCACAAGCTTCGAGCTTACAACTTGCAGGATGTTCGACTCGATTCACAGGAATATGGCATCATTGCACAGGTAGAGGATACAAACAATTGTCGATGCTAATATGGTGTCATCCCAGTATTTGCTTCGATCTTATTCTCTAGTTCCTCGGCACTGTTTTACACATACAACTACTGTAGTGTATTCGTTGCTATGGTTTGTGATCCAAATGCTAACTCATTCCTTTCTCCAGATACTGCAAGACCTTGGCCTTCGATCGATGAAGTTAATGACGAACAACCCTGGCAAGTACGCTGGGCTTAAAGGCTATGGATTGAGCATCACCAGCAGGGTTGCTTTGCCAACTCCAGAAATGACAGAGAACAGTAAGTTACTTGGAGGAGAAAAGCATTTAATTGGGCATGTGTATCGATCGGAATTCAATGGTTATGTCATCGCAAGCGAACTAACAAAAACCATGTGGTCTTGTTCAACAGAACTTCTAGCCATGCCTATCTATATAGATAGAGATTTGCCAACAGGAGTTTGTTTCCCTTGCACCTTTATCCTATGAATTACATGCCCAAGATATTGCCTCTATAATTCGAATTGCAAGATATGCTATTTTTCAAGTTAAGCAGCACATTAATTCAAAACTTATGCTGCAATCTAAACAATGGTGGTATCAGAATTAATCTAAATTGATAAATGTCTCAGAAACTACACCTGCTTGTTGATCTTGTGTATCGAAACTTGGCTAATCATGCCATGATGTTAAGGGAGTGCAGCAGGAGGAGATGTCGATACCGGCAACCTCCATCGCATTGCAAACCCACTCTGGTACATCACCCTTGGGGAACTGTAAGTAATTTACACAGGAATGTAATTTACCTTAATAACAAATAAATGCATTGATGATTTTTTTTTTAAAAGAACTCAAACACGATAATAATATTATCCAAAAAAAGAGACTAGTTTTCACACTGGTTGCAGTGAAAACCAACCTGGGTCTGTAGAAAATCCCTCACAAACCTGTCGAATAGAACAAGAGACTAGTAAATATATCCTGACAATTTTTGGTAGAAATGATTCATAATCATAATTAGGAAAGAAAACTAGTGGCAAGATATACAATACTAGGAGATCACATACTCTGGAAATCGCCCTTCGACTATAGATGTGTGGAGGTTCTTACTAAGCTGCAGGAATAAGTATTTCCATCTCAACATAAGAATTTATAGTCCAATAACAAGTTTACTACTATTTCGTAAATATGCCTTTACCCTCATCATATATGACAAATTATGATAGGATAGTAGCTGCGAACCCATAGCATCTTTTGTGACAAGACCATGTAAGTAGGCTCGCGTATAGTTTTTACAGACCTGAAAGAACAGTAAATGAATTTGGTAGACGATAAATGCAAAGTTTAATCAATTTTGCTACTGCACATTTTGAGAAGCCTAACCATGCAAGAGCATGTCGGATCAATAGGACGTTCATCATTGGCCATGGCTTGGTTTTTCAACTTCAAGATTCCCTGTGTAGGTAAAGAACTTATATTGTCAAAGAATAGTCAACATTAACAAGAAGTATGTATTTTAGTTAGTAGGCTAACCTCGGGAACCAGAGCTGTGCCGAATCGAGCAGTTCGTGTGGGATATACACAGTCATACATGTCTGCGCCTAAAGCACTGCAAACTACAATATCCAGCGGATACCCAACACCCTGGAAAGTATTTTTCATAGCCAATTTGTAAAATGCATCAGGCAGCAAAAGATAAGACCTTTTAATCAGAATCATCAGACACAAACTAAGTCATGCAAATCCACACTAACAAAGTTATCTGTTTATTTAGGATGAAGAATTAGATGCTTGAGTATGCTGATTCAGAATGATGTGCAAGTGGAGGAAGGTCCAACCTAATATCATCGACCATGAGATACAATGGTGTATCCATAGTTCAAAATTTCAAACTAATCTATGTTCTCCAAAAACAGCAACAAACCGAAACCTCCTTAAGCATCCGCTTAGCGCAAAATAGAGAATGCATGATAGTGCTCATATTGTAACATCTTTAAACCTCAAAATATGATACTTGAAGGTTATTGAACAAGTCATATATTGTATCATGAATTCGAACAAAAAATTATTCAGAGCTGCAAACTGGATATTTTGAAGGTTTGAGATAAAAACAGATGTTCTGACACTTTAACAATTTACGGGCAGTTAAAAGCACACTGTCACTTCAAACAGTGGTCATCAGCAAACTAGATATCCCCATTCAACCAGGACACGTGAACCAGAATTTTTCTTAGGATCTTTAACAATGGAGCCATATCAGCAGAGTTTTATAAGGTGAAATAAGAAGTGTTTTGCCTGTTATAATTGTTTGGCGATGAAGAAAGAGTATGAGTCCACAACTGTACCATCACATATCGGGGTTTGTCTTCGGGTAGTGAAGCAGTACACTGTGCAACAACACGCCAAAAGGAATCTTTATCTTCACCGCCTACAAGACCACCAATAGCATAGCTGTCACAATAGGAGGTGAGATTAGCCTTCTGTTGCCAGCAAAGTTAAGAAACAAAACTAATTGAATAATTCAAGCCTCAACAAGTTGCGAAATAAGTGAAATACTTTCAATTGTTATGGGATTAGTCAAATTGATAGTTGCAACGTACTTCTCATAACGACTAAAATGTTCATTAGTAAGTTGGTTCACTGATATTTTCCATTAATAAATACTGCTTGATGTAGCTTTTATTTCAAGGAATTTCTTAAAAAGAAACAATCAATGGCAATAATAAAAATCTGAAAGAGACTAAAGATGGATGATGTTGGCCTACCCTGGTAAATTGCGGTCCACCAAACCTCTCACACATATGTCTCTGGAAATAAAAGCATATTAATATATTGTTAATTGCTTGTAATATCTCAAAGACACCATATGACTCACCGCAAAACAGGATCTAATCCTCCTTGCACAATTCCAAATAAATTCTGTACCTCAGGTCTCTTATGAGCTGCCCTTAAAAATCCCAACAGACCGGAAGGAAAATAACAAATTACAAACAGAATGGAAACAATAGATTATGGTCAATGTACTTAGTCCAGATGCAAAGACAGATTAATCCATCGAGAAAAATACAATTACTACTACAATGTGCCGTGTACAAATTAACCAATTATATGTTACTACTGTTTCTATTGCAATATACCAAAAGTAGCATTAATGACATACTGATCTAATGAGCATTAATATCTAATGATAGAATAATATATATAGCACAATTCATGGCTTCAAGCTACAATGGAATATCGATGTGTATGCACATTTAAATTTTATTGTAATTCTAAATCCTATTAACTATTTTGTAACTAATGATGAATGACACAACACCTGGCACAATCAAACAACGGATGAATATTAAAGTGTTGGCTTGTTTCCTAACATATTAAGGAGAATCAGCATAAAGAATTAGCCGGTGAGATTCAAGTTATCCAATAATGGAATAGTAGATTTTCTTATCTTCTATGCAAATGAGAAACTTGAAAAATGCTAGGAAAAAGTAGCAGCAGCATACACAGAAACACGCGACTTTGGTGAAGAGATAGTACACATGCAAGGACGAAGGGGTCAACAACATCACAAGGTAGAGGAAGGAAGAAGTTTATGGAGAGGAAGGGAGGAGAACACATGGAGAGAGAAAGAGTATAAATAACTCTTACACTCCCAAAAATTCTATTAGCCCAAACAAGCACGTCTAAATCGTACCCCCAATATAAACTTAGGTTCAACCTTAAAAAAAAATATTTAAGAAGCTGAAATTAAATAGGATAACGTTCAGCATCTAGCAATTATAATAATAATTTCTTTCTTGGTAGAGATGTTGGTCAACAAGAAGATACATTTGAACTTGGAATTACCAATAATCAACAGATACATTCAATTTGACACCACGAATATCATCAAAATGAAGTAGACATAAAAAAACATTAATTAGACAAAACTCTTTCAATGATAAATGTATTTTGTGCATGAAGGAACCACAAGTAATCAAGTTGTCCATACCGGCTATGCATCTATCAATCCAACGAAGAGTGCGATACATAGCTTCCTCAATGCGTGGACCAGTAATGGTAGTTTTTACAACATCATCAAGTGCCATGATAATATCAGCTCCAATCTTATTCTGCAAATATATATAACATGAAAAGCATAATTTTTCATGTAAACTTGAAGACGATATCAAGCAGAAAGCAATGAGAGTATGTGCCTTTGTAGACATGACAGAATGCAAGAGAGTATAAAGTGGGATGATAATTGGGCAATTATTTATGCAATTTGTAAGTTCATCAGATTGCTGACTGACAGATAGTCATAGATCCTTATAAATTTAAAGAAAGGTTGTTTAACTTGAATTTCAAGGTGTCATACTTTGTAGTCACTAGGTTATAAACTAAACCAGTGTCTTAGGATCCTAGTGAGCAAAATGTTGGCCGCATGCACATAGTTAGATTACAAACTTTGAGTTCCACATAGCATGAGTATATGCGCAAATATATATGAAGCATTAGTTAAATTTGTTTTTGTAAATGCAGTACATCGACATAGGCCAACTCATTTTGCATACAAACTATTTGACTGCTTGTATAAAGGCACCAAAAATATGATAGAATAACTGAATAAATCTACTGATTGATAGAACAGTGATCACAAACAAGTATATTAATTCCATAGCAAAGATGCTCAAAAGCTTAATTAAGATCCAATGTTACTATCATACAAAAAGATCGCAATGTCATGGAGAACTATGTCATCTGCAATCTTAAGAAACGGCACAAACTGCTCGAGTATGACAGAATTTCTCTATATTTTTATGATGTATCACTTGAGGCTATACATGAGGCACATGCAATGTCTGTAAATAATGACAAGGCTAAAATCTGGTTGAGCTCATGTCTTTCTGAGTCATCAATCCAACCTACCCAACAAGAGAGATATACCACTTCCATATATGACCCATGTACAATGCAAATACAACCCTTCAGTAGACATAAAACCTACAAACCATAACCAAAAATCTCAACAAATTAACCCCTTCAGAGAAAAACTTAGAAAAGAAACAATCAACTATAATGTAATCTAATCAATGGCAAAATACCACTGTATACAATCATAGATAAGCCTAGAAGACCACAAATATCAAAATGCTAGAATCAAACTTAACACTAAAATTAATGCACCTTTAAGGATGATGTTAAAAAGCAATAGCAAAGTCCACAGTTTACGTACTTGTATTTGGATAGATTCTTCAGGTGTGAGAAGCATTGGCTTTCCATCAACAGGAGACTGGCATAAAAGGGGAAAACAAATTACAACAAAACAAATCATGAAAATCTTCTTTGACTTCAACCGCATAGGTGGACTATGGTGAGCTAGCACACTACCACAAACAAATAACAGGATTACTTTCTTAATATAGTTAACGGGATACTACAAGTACTTAATATCAACACAGCAATAAAAAGAGGCAAAGAAAAACATTATTCATAAAAACTTTGAAGCTGCTGAGAAGATACACAAATCAGAGTTCATATTCCTCACGTTTTTTTTAAATAATTTATAAAGCCCATGTGTAACAAGAATTTCAGATCCTTGAATATCTTCAAAAGTTTGTAGTATGGGTTTCTTCAGAATCCATATACAGTATAAATATGTTCTGCCTGAGTGATTTTATACAAGGGATATTTAGATAGTGGATTTTTGGAGTGAGGTTTGGATAGTGGAATTCTGTGGGAAAGATTTCTTAGGCAGGATATTAATTTAAAGGTGTTTGGCTATATGCCTATGAGATTTCAGTACCAAATGTTCTGAATACCTCAATGTGTATTGAGTAGCAACATAAGAAGTCATTCCATATGTTTTCCATAATGATTAAGAGACAATCAGCCACATCACTACAAGTTATATGTTTTTGCATTAACCTACAGGGTCCATACTCATTATAGTGCTTTACATGGATAAATCATGATAACAATTCTCATGCTGGATTAAGAATCAATTAACAAATAAGCATTGGCATCCAAGTAAAAATACATGATTATCATGTAACTTTTAATTGCCACCTGAAATGTGACACCTTGTTCAGTAATATCGGCCAAATGCAATAGTGAAACCTGGAGAGAGAAAGTACATTAATCATACAGTTGAAATATCAAATCCAACAGAATCAAACTAAATTTATAGATAAAATGAAATGCATATTCTTCCATAACATGAACTAGAAGTGAAATTTGACAAAACAACTAGCAATAGTCCTCAGAATAATCTGGACCAGTCTACTGCTTGTGGAACGAGAAAAATCTAGTCACTCTATGAACACCGGATCAGACAAAATTCCTTATGTTCTAGAATACTTAAAAAGTCGCCCCCCGGGGCTTGGTGCGATGGTACGCGAACGTATGAGTTTCCCAAGCAACGAAGGTTCGATTCCCACGCAGTGCAAATAAACGCCTGCAGCACTTGAACTACTCGTGATGCTGGGTCGTCCCTGTGGCCCATCTGCACTTCTTGGATTTACCCGGTGGGTGGTAGGAAACTTTCGTAGGGACGGGCCGACCACCTCCTTATTTATTTATAGAATACTTAAAAAGTCAATTCTTGTGAAGGATGCATGTTTTAATGTCATAATACCATTGAAAATATCCAATTAATCAATGATCCATAAGTTGAAGAGTTCTACGAAGCCAGTCATACCTAATGCTGTGCAATCGGATACAAAGTTTTAATATCAAAGCTTTGTAGGTTTAGCATTCACTGCCATTATAGAGTAATTGTTGTATTGATCGATCAAACATAAACATGCAAATGTAGCATAAACTCTTAGTGAAGTCAAGCTGCTTTCAGCATGGATGAATAGATATTCAAGTAAGATTAACATGTAAAAACGCTAAGGATATGTTCACGTAGAGACAAATATTACTATGCTTTAGAGTTTAGACTATTGCTACTTCAATTTTAACAATTAATCGGAACTGTTTAAAATTAGGAAATACAAAATTACATCTTGCTGAATGGGGATGTTGGTAGCATTCATTATTATAAATTTTCATGGATGTTTAATTGAATCATTAGGGTAGCCCGGTGCACGAAGCTCCCGCCAATACGGGATCCTGGAGAAGGGTCTATTGTACGCAACCTTATCTTGCTTTGCAAGAGACTATTTCCAAGACTCGAACCTGTGACCTCTAGGTCACACGACAGCAACTTTACCGTTGCGCCAAGGCTCCCCTTCAATTAAATCATTAGGGAATTTAAAAAAATAATTGATCATATTAATGTCATGGAGGAATAAGACTATATTAATATTACTGAGTATAGCTTCACATTGATTTCAAGAGAAGAAATGCAAGTAGCTGACACCCAATAGTTGGGAAACAAATTATTTGTGGTTGTATCATGACCACTTAGTCCTATTTAAAGAGTGCTTACAAACTAGAAAATAAAATTAGCATTTATCTTTGCAAAACAAACTTTATTTAGTTAAATCAATAATTACAAAAAGAACAGGTGGAGAGTTTCATTAGGCCCCAGCAGGTATGTAAAAAACTCATGAGCATGATCTTAACTATATTTCTCATTACTAGTTATAATAACGTTAAAAATGATTTGAATAGAATGTTCTTGCAACTTGGAACAAGTTCTAATATTTAAGGATGCATGAAAATCATATGGATAAAAATGTAAATAAACACAAGATGCAATGGTAGATCAAAGAAACCAAATAGGATTCAAAAGCATATGATATCGTTTCAACATCTTGATTACCATTTGAAAACCACCCGAGTCAGTAAGCAGTGCTCTTTTCCAGTTCATGAATTTGTGAAGACCACCCAACTCCTCTATCAGCTCAGCACCAGGACGAAGAGCAAGGTGGTAGGTATTACCAAGTATTAATTGGCAGCCAATTTCCTCCAGTTGAAAATTAGTTAGACCCTTTATTGTACCTAAAATCCAATTGAAAAACATAGACAAATATATGATACTAATTACCATACGTCACATATCTTTTATACACCAAACAGGATACTGTCACAGAGCTCAATATTATGCCATAAATGGATGACACCCTCAATATAAATCTTTTACCGGTATTGTATCCTCCAAACTAGAACCTTTGTAGTATGATATCAGATCATTACCAGCAGTAGCACTCTTAACCTCCAAGCAAGATTTAGTTGTTATGCTTTCCTAATCTATTTTGGTACCAAATTAATCTTCAAAGGGAGACAAGTTGCAGAGTTAGAATCAAGTTTTGATTTAGTAAATATTTGGTTTCCAGACACAGTATATTCTCCCCCCAAAATGATCCTGTTTATTGCTAAAGACATAAATTTGACTACAACTTTTTATGGGTAATTGGGGTTCTTAGTAACTACCCATTACTAGGTTTGTTTCAAAAGAAAAGAGAAATTGGACTGAGAATTATCCAGAACCAGAAAATAGCAGGAGCTTTCATACTAAAGTCTTCCACTTCCTCTACATAAATAGCTTATGAATCATGCACCTTAATCGGTGAGCAAATTTATTGAACTATGAGAAGACAAGGCGATAACTAGAGACTACAAGAGAACACAGTGCAACACCATAAAGAGACGCATAAAGGCTCCAACAAAATCCAATATAAAATTGAGAAATACAATCAAACCTTAATGGGAACTTTACAGAAAAGCAATTTTTAGAACAAAAAATCTCAAATCAGATAAAATTAGAGTCAGCTATAACAGGAGCAATAAGGAATTCACTTCACTACTTAAAGCATCTTACCGCAAGTTGTGTCTAGTCTAGCTGAAAAGGATATCTACACTAATATCAGTTGAAGTTAAATGCAGGAAAAAGAAAAACCATACCTTGAGTCCCAACAGGCATAAAAAGTGGTGTCTGACATATAAAGTGAGGGAGTGTTAACTGTGCTGCACGAGCTCTATTAAACTTTCCCAACACCTGAAAATATAGAAAACTTTTTGCAGGTCTGGTCTCAATGAAAAATAGACTAAAAATGTATAGGCAACTCTATGTTTGAGCACCAATTTGATAAAGAAAGGATTCTGAGAGAGCATGCATAAAAATGATGCATTCAAGATAATTATCAACCCATAACATTGGGCCAAATCAATTGTAACAATTATCCGATGATAGTTATCTAAGACCCAGCTCAAAAAGATTCAAAGTCCTGAAATTCAAAGCAACCAATAAGCATATTTTCTTGGACCACTAGGAAATAATTATTGACTCTATACTGAAAAGAGTAGCCAAAGACTGATCGTACTGACTTCCCTATTCAAAAATCCTTATGAATATTATGGGTAAATATAAACATCAATATTTTCCCCATAATTATCAACAAGATTAATAGGAGATTCTACCCCTAGGCATACAAAAATCATCTCGATTATAGTATTGAACAACATTGTCAACTAATGAGTAATATGAGTGACAGAACGCCATGGCGTAACAAATACAGGTATATGTATATCTTTGTACCTCAAACTTAAGTGCCATTCGCAGATTAAAACAAACACGCAGAAGGCTTCAATCTGCGACAACATTTCAAGTAGTTAGCACATGAAGACGCATCGAGCAAAGTAGCTTGTAGTCCTAAAATTGGAAGGAAAAACAAACAGATCATTGAAAAAAACATATTTTTCTATGTTCGTTGCACGGAGGTAAAAAAAAGAAAGCAACGAAATCCAAAACCGCATTGCAAAATCAGAACAAACAAACAGAGTATTACCGTACACCTGCAATCAGTCAACTTTAATTAATTTCGGATATAAATGGACCAAAAATGCGAATAACAAAAGAAAAACTGGAAAATAAATTCAAAATTTCAAAAAAAAAAAATCAGAAATATTATCGATCCACCAATTATCAAATGCGAGTACAAGAGAAGAGGGATCGATAAGGCTTCAAATAACTGATGCGCAATCCAAACCTTTTAAAAAACGACGATGGAACGAGTAGGGAAGCGCCCTCGCTTTGCCTCCCCTCTTCCCGGCGGGACTTCGAAGTCCCTTGCGGCGGCCAAAGCGAGCGAAAGAAGGGATTCCTTTTGCGAACAACGGCTCCGTAGTCACGCTTTGGGGGCGCCGTGGGAGGGAACATCTGGGCCGTTCCTTCCGAGATTAACGTTTCTGATTAAACATGACTGATGTCTTGGTCGCCGGCCCATGAAATTCTTAAATAGTCAAATGAACGGGGTTTGATTCTTCTTTTAATGTTTTTTATTCATTTTTAATTGGCATATCCCGCTTATGCCAATCAATTCTGAGTGATCACGAACTTTTTTTTATCGATCATTAAATAAATTAAAATATATTTACCACGAACAACTCATCCACTTAGTATTCTTAGGTAATCGAAATTCATCTATTAATTTATTTGGACTCGATCATTCAAAGTATGGAAATATGAGAAGGCATTTGCAACCGAAGGCAACCGGGTTTGATTCTTCAATTCTATTTAAAGGAAAAAAATCATTTCGCCCTTCCATAAATTATCTTATTTTTCTCAAAATATTCTCAAATTTTATAAATCATCAAAATGCCTCAGTCGTCAATCTCTGATCATTTCATCCTCCAATCTCATGGTCCTGTTATATGAAGCAGTTGCGTCGACTTCCTGGGAGCAAAGTAATAGAAGTAAAAGCAATACCTGATACTGATAGAACCTTTCAGAGGCAGATAAATTTTTTCCCAGTTGCTAATTCACTGATTAGAACAATGAATGAATGTCCATTTTATTGTTTTCATTTGTTTTAAGGAGGTAAATTTTGATGCAGTAAATGGTTTTGTATTTCAATATTGCTTCAGAATAATCCATCTCACTGTACTGTTGATGCAGATTTTAGAATCAAATTGCCCAACACAATGAATTGATCGGACCACAAATTATTAAGATGGGCTAGTCCTGCAATGGGCTGGCTGTCTGGCTGGCTAGCCGGCCGCGCCAGTGCCCACAGAATTGTCCATGGACGTAGGCAAGAAAGAACCACAGAACCTTTGGGTTTTACTGCGTCTTCCACCATTGCAAAGCAGACAACCTTGCAGGTACACGAACAGGTAGAACAGAACGCAATTTATAACCCAAATGTCTTGTCTTTCCATAGAGAAGATGGTCCTTGCCCTGTTCCCAGTTCATTTTGCTTTTCAATGGATCAAACTTGATGCAATCGCCCAACTGCTTCGCTTGTTTTGTCTAAAAAGTGCAGTTCTTACATTTACCATCACATCTTCACCTCGATGCAGTAGTGTCTTACTTCTCTGTTGATTTTGTCATTGTTCTTAAGACAATGTTTCTTGGTCTGGGTGACACTGCCCCTATCTTTTTGTTGCTTATGGGTCAGTTTTCTCAGATTTGTGTAAGCGACAGAAAATGACTGCTCCTTTTTCATGTATTCTTGAATTTTGTGCCGTATGTGTTAAAAGGAAAAAAATGGAATTTGATTGTTTCGACATAAGAGTTTTGGTGAAAACAGTTCTTAAGCTAGTTCTTCCTTTTGTAACAATTGGCTGAGCCCAGGTTGTCCTGTATAACATAAAGCCTGGTCCTGATACTTCAAATATCGTTTTCATGTTTAGGACCATTATGGGGATCAGATACACTGCATGTTGTATGCCGAAGAAGAGAACAAGGATGAATTGTGCTAAGTTGGTAGAACGAGGAATGAACATGACTAAGAGGAGATGTTGCAAATATAAAATGACTATTTTCAACATCTTCAGAAGCAATTGTTTGCAAGTATAGATCTCTCTTTGGCACTAATCATCATCCTTCAAATGAGCAGTGTGATATATATATTTTTTCTCTCTTGAGAGAGGAATATTCTGATTTATATGTTCCTCAGTATATAATATAACAAATAACAACCAACAGAATATAATTCCCAGCTATCTGGGTTCAGCTGTATAGTTATTTGTTTCTCAGGCTATATTTATATACAATTCCATTAATCTAACATTGCATTTTTCATTGCAAGTGGCACCATGTCCTTCCAAATATCCTCTCAAAACAATCAGATTGTGAACCTCACTACCATTCAGACAGCACTAAAGGTATATCCAATATTTCTTTTGGTCTGATCTTGGAGATTTAATTGTCGCATCAATTTTTGGTCTTTTTATCTGGACCACCCTGTGAGAGATTCCTTTTGAAATGCCAGCACACTGTGCTGAGCATAAGAATTCTCAGATTCAAGACTTTCAATGCCTTGAACAGTTTAAAATTCAGATATCGAAGCACTAATTCTAGCCATTTGTGTGATCTATACTACATAGGCCATAATAAATCTCTCTAGAATGACTCTGAAGAGAACTAACAGTAGGTTTACTTGCATAATAATAACTTCTAGACAAAAGTCCCTTAAATCTCTGCACCAATTTAGGAATAACATCAGATGGAAAAGTTCTATGTCTAAAATATTATATTTAAATTGTAAGAATGAGTAGTAACTTTTTGTTTCTTCTTGTAAAAGATAGTGTATTAGTATGAAGTAGAAAGGCTTTTTTTATGTTCAGTAAATATTATTTTTCACATTTGCTACTTTGTTTAAGTTAGAACTTGCTACAATTATCAAAATTTCAAACTCTTAGCTCACTGTAGCACTCAACTTGTTTATGCAGAATCAGTGCCATGAAAGATGCCAATGTGCAGGACAAATGCTCAGAATACTTGACTTGCAGTTACAGATAGGTTCACTGCTATTGAGAGATTCCTTTTCTCCACTCTGCAAGGAAGAATATCATCAAATATATATATATATAGGCTGGAACTTGTGAGATTTTCTTGCATGTATGGTCGATTTGTAAAGTCAATTATTGGTTCATTAGCCATAAAATGATTGACTGAGTTTGGGACTGCCAATAAGTGTCCTGGAATAGTAGTGGGAGATCCTGTTACTAAAGACTTCCTGCCTTCTACCAGACCATGGAGAGGGGAAGGGGGGTCGATCACCAAGTTTTTCACCTTTAAATCCTTGATTCTAAGTGTGGACCAATGGTATGTAGATAAAGAGTTCTACAACACCTGTAACTCAGAATGTTCATCCTTTCAAGTCGACGTTTATGGGAACCCAACACAACTGGCCACCCTGCTCAGTTTTCACATTGATCAAAAGAGTTCCTTTTTCACATTCAAAATGTTCCGCATAAATAGTAGGCCACACAGCCAAATGTTCCGGACAAGTTCAGCGAAACAGGAATCCTGAACAAGCATTTGGAGCTAAACTACTACAGTAAAGACGTTGCCCTAAAAATACAGTTACATGGTACGGTCAAAGGCATCCTCCCTTTGAATCTTTCCTAATAGTTGATGGACTGCTATTGCAATCTCGTCCACTGAAGTCAATTGGCATTCATTTTCCACCTGCAGAATTAACAACTCCATTAACTGCATGTCAGCCTAAGTAGTAGCCAAAGAGTACGATAGGCCTAACTGTACCTTTAGGCTAAAGGAATAAAAGATTATCTCATCAATGGTGGTGACATTGAGGTGAAGCGTGGTCAGATTGAGGTTCTGCAATCCTACCACCAACTTCAACAGCTGCTTTGGTCGCCGCGGTGAGAGGACCTTGAGGTTGGCATAGCTGTCCACCATGGAGACCTCTATGTCTGCCGCAGGCACTATAGTCTCGCTGGTTTTCTCATCGTTGGTGAACTTTGCGAGTCGGGAAGAGTCGGATGAGCACTGGGCGAAGGTGAACAGATCGGCAAAGGGAGCAGAACCAGCTCGCTGCTTGATTCTTTTGTGAGCTTCCAGAGTCTGTACTAGCTTTTCGAGCTCCTTGACGAAATTTATTGCCGCTCCAATCATGGATGCTTGATCACTCTGTCCAAGAAGAATTCAACAAGCTTTTAAGCTTGAACAGTTAGCAAATTTATGGTGAAGCACAGGGCCCGTCAGATGTGCGTGCCTATATGTGGGGTTAGCTATCATGAACAGTTGGTGGCGACAGCATCAAGGAAGTTCCTGGAACTGTGCACGAATTATGTTCAGAGACAGCAAGAATGCACGAGATCTTGGGCCTTAATTACTAACAGATGAACAATAAGAATGTCACGATTTTGTTTCGTCTACCGGTGGATGACAGTAAGAATGTTTGCAATGTAAGAGATCAAAGAACACAAACTACTATTGTCCTCCCTGGCAAACCAGCCTCAATGTGCGTTTTGACGAAGGGATTAAACAGGAGGAGAGCTAGAAGCAAACCTTGTGCACATAGGAGGCCGGCATGAGTGACCTGAGCACAGCAAGGTACTCGTTCATCTGTTTCCTGCGGTTGCGCTCCACCGCAATGTGATTCATCCTTTGATTTTCCACCTCCTCCTGGTTCTTCTGGCTCCTCCACCGCTGCCTCTTTCTCCGGCCTACTCCGGATCTCGGTTTGGCATTGATGGCATCATCAGTGGCATAGGTCTCCAGCGATGAGAATTCGTCAACAATTTGCACCATAGAGGAGCAAGAGGTGCCCAAAGCCGCATTTTGTTCTAGTCCCCTGCCACCTTGACCAGCTGCATTGCCTTCGAGCAACACAACCCCACTCTTATCATCTTCTTCCCCTGCTCCACCACCGAAGTCATAGCCCCAGAACTCCTCTCCACTGCTGAACAACTCCCTCATGGTGTAACCAAAGAGGTCTTGAAGGAAGACTACAGCTTCCAGAGCCATGTTTCTGCGAATAGAGTACTATGAAGGAGGACTCAGGGTTAACATACAGAAAAACCAAAAGAAGCTTTCTTCCATGGGAGGATGGGAAGGAGTGGCTGGTGAAGTAGTAGGCTTTAAAGGCCTCAGTGAAAGAGAACAGAACAAGGTTGTCACGTGAGGTCAGGAAGGGAATAGGATAGCAACAGGTAATAAGGGAGTGTGGTCTGGCCACCCAGTTAGTTTGCGTGTCCTTGCTGTGTTAATGGCATGGGAAGCTATGGTTGATACTTGATAGTGAAAGAGATGCTTCTTTTATTCGTCTAAAATAACTTGGCTTGAAGCCAGGCTCTAAAGATCAGATGAAAAACAAAGGTGAAGAAAAAAGAAACCTCAATTACGGACAAAATCTCTATAATTTGTTTGAAGTTTTGGGACTCACATCAGAAGATCTGATCAGGGTGACCATGGTGCCGAGTGTAGTTATGGCGTAGGCCATGTGGTCTCCGTCTCATTTTGGTGGTGACACAGAGGGAGCTCTCCCTTTCACTTGCCTGAATTCGGTCTATTAGTGGATCAAGCATATCTGTCAAGTTCCAAGACGTGAACCTCAATTTCACTGTCATGCTCAATCGTCGGTCACATGATCTTCAAAATCACTGTCATGCTCAGTCATCAGTCTGACTCCATGAGAAATGAGCAATGTCATAAGGACATGGAAGAAGTAATAAAAGAAAGCAAAAAATAAAATACTATAAGAAAATTTTAAAACAGTGATAGAATGATAGACGAAAATATATTTTATCGATATATACCGACGGAATATTTATTCCGTCAGAATTTACCAACGGAATATCGATTCCGTTAGTATATGATGAAAACGCGGTATTTTTTCAATCGATACTTCTGACGGGATGGAATATGGATTCCGTCGGTATCTCCAAAGAATTTATCGACGGAATACCTATTCCGTCGGTGATAAAACGAAAAAAATCAAATGCTTAATAATTCCCGACGAATTACCTATTCCGTCGGGAATCACCGACGGAATCTCGATTCCATCGGAAATCACAGTTGAAAAATTAGGACTCAGTCCTAATTTTTCTTACGTGCACTGATCCGGCATCTCTCTCTCCGGCGACGAGGAGAAATTGGACTCCGACGTCTCTCCGGTAAATCCCTCTTCGGCATCTCTCTCCGGCCGACGGCGAGTTCAGGCGACGACATGCTCGTGGCGTGTCTCCGGCCGGCTGCTCGAGGCCGCCT
>JBBUKS010381530.1:0-19289 GCA_038050645.1 Hedychium gardnerianum
AGTTTGACCTTGATTTGTTGGTTTATGGGTTGATTTGGTTTGTTTTCCTTGTTGACAAGCATTACAAATTGTTTGTTGCAAATTAGGTAATTTTGGTAATCCTCTAACTAAACCATTTAAATTTGTGATGTTTCTAAAATGAGTATGAGATAGTCTTCTATTCCATAACCAAGTTTCTTCTTTTTGTGTCAAATGACACTTAAGTGAGAAACTGGCAAGATTAATTGCATAGATGTTATTTTGCCTAAATCCCTTAAGTTTATGCTAGGGTTGTCTATGTCCTCAATAGACATTCAGAAGCTAAAAATTTAACCTTATATCCTGTATCACATAGTTAATTAATGTTAAGTAAATTAAACTTAAAATTTTCAACACACAAAACATTTTGAATGATGAAGTCAGATTCAAGCTCAATATTACCTATACCAATTACCTTAACTTTATTATTGTTTTCAAATGCAACGATTCCTAATTTCTTGAATTTTAGAGTCCTGAATTTTGTGTGATCCCCAATCATGTGTCTGAAGTACCCACTATCCAGTATCCACTAAGATTCCTACAAAAGGTAAGAGTTGTTGTTAGATATAACCCTTTAAATTAATTTTTATTTATTAATTAGGTTTTAAAATAATTTTGAAATTAAGATTTAAAATGAGTTTTTTTTTAAAAAAAAATAGGTTTTAAAAGAATTTTAAAATAAGTTTTTAAGAGAATTTTAAAAGGAATTTTTAAAGGAATTTTAAAATAAGTTTTTAAAAAAAATTAAAATAAGTTTTTAAAGGAATTTTAAAATAAGTTTTAAAAATAGTTTTTAATGGAATTTTAAAATAAGTTTTTAAAGGAATTTTAAAAGAATTTTTAAAATAGTTTTTAATGGATTTTTAAAATAAGTTTTTAAAATAATTTTTAAAAGAAATTTTAAAAGAAATTTTACCATAAGTATTTTAAAAGAATTTTATAAAATAGTTTTTTTTAAATAAGTTTTAAAAAAATTAAAATAAGTTTTTAAAAAGAATTTTTAAAATAAGTTTTTAAAGGAATTTTAAAATAAGTTTTTTTTTAAAAAAAAATTTAAAATAAGTATTTAATGGAATTTAAATAAGTTTTTTTTAAAAAAAAAATTTAAAATAGATTTTTAAAGATAGGTTTTTTTTAAAGAATTTTTAAAATATTTTTTTAAAGAAATTTTTAAAATAGATTTTAAAAGATAGGTTTTTTAAAAGAATTTTTAAAATAGTTTTTTTTAGGGAATTTTTAAAATAGATTTTTAAAGATAGGTTTTTTTAAAAGAATTTTTAAAATAGTTTTTAATAGAATTTTAAAATAAGTTTTTAAAAGAATTTTTAAAATAGTTTAAAATAATTTATTAATTAATTAAGGTTAAGATTTGAAATTGAAATTACTTAATATTTGATAATTAATTAAGATTTGGTTTTAATTAAGATTTGAATTTAATATTTGAATTTAATTAAAATTTGAATTTAATATTTGAATTTAATTAAGATTTGAATTTGATATTTGCATTTAATTAAGATTTGAATTTGAAATTTGAATTTAATTAATATTTGAATTTGATATTTGAATTTAATTAAAGTCCTTAATCATCTCACCCGGTCTAATTTTTCAACTAAGGTAATCCTATAATTTTGTGAGATGAGTTAAATTATTTTTGTGAGGTTGTTTTAATTTGTGTTAGATTCAAGTTTAGCTTTGGATTCACCAAGCATACATTCTTTGAATAAGCTTCCAGGATGTAGTGAGTCACTTGGACATCATTAAAGTAACCACGTGCATAATACAAAGCTTTTCAAATAAGCCTGTCCAAGGAACTTAATACTAAACCTTGGTCTAACTAGTTTAAATTGGACCAGGGTAACTTCAGTTAGTTCTACTATGTCAATTGCACCAGGTCGAACACATATGATTCTTCTTAGACATGTATTGACAGAGTTTTCCTAACTTACTATCATCCCAATCTTCTCTAATACTATTTTACAAGTTGAAGCTATCCCAAACTTAGTTAGTCTTAGTTACCAAACTGGGTAAGTTATGTTTTGAGGTGCAACTAATTTGGAGCCTCCACTTGAATTATGTAACTTTGTTTTTTATTTTAAATAATGTATTTCAGTTTTGGGTACATAGTATTGATTAGATCTTACTTGCTTAGTTAGATAAACTTTCGAAACCCAAGCTTTAGTTTGTTTTTTTCATTTGAGTTAAGGATAAAAATGATTTACAGGTAGAATTGGTTTTGCAATGAATCATCTATAATAGGATCCAACTTCTCGCCAAAATGGTCATATACTTGCTTAAGAATTTTATTCTTCATCTCATTAAAGACTTCAATTGGATCCTTTAGCGCGACTTCAATGTCTTTGTCTTGTTCAATAGCAGTGTTTTTTTTCAGTTACTTCATCACCACTAGCAATATTTTCAGTCTCAACATCTTCAAGTTCACCGCTCAATTCACTTCCACTCGTCCCTTTTGATTGGGATGACTCAACAATAACTAATTGGTCATCAAGAATATGTTTTTTGATCTTTTTCATATGAGAGATATTTTTTTTAGCGACAACCTGTCGTTTCTTACTAATACTAGGAGGCCTTTTTGTATTTGTGATACGCTGTCTTGTTGTGTTGGTTGTTTGCCTAGCTGCTCTGATTTCTCTAATTGTTCAGCATACTTTTTGAGTTGAACTATTACAGTCTCATGTGTAGCAATTGTTAAATTTCTGTTTGATAGCAAACTCTTCATCCCAACAAGTTCTGATTCATTTGAAGTTATCAAACACTCTTTTTTAGCAAATAAGGCTTTTAGCCCCAATATCTCTTTGTATTTTTCAGATATGACACTCTCCATATCTTTTTTCACTTGATCCGTACTATTTAGCAGCTTTAATTGATTTTTTTTGTGCTGCTCAGAAATGATGAAGGAGTCTCTTTGTACCTCATCCATGCGTTGAAGAAATTATTCAATTTCTTTATCCTTCTTAGCGATGATAAGGTCTTTAGTCGTGATTGACCTCTCCAGTTCCTCACAATATATATAGATTATTTTTTCAGAGATATGTTGTGAAGTGTTAGAGGAATGATGTGAGGTTGACCAAAAAAAATTACATCTTAAATTATTTAAAATCTTTAATAATTTTTTATAAATTATATAAATGTTTAATTGAAAATTTTCAAATGGCATGATAAAAATAAAAAATATATAAGTTGACCAAGTATTATACAAAAATAGTATTACTAAAGTAAATATTTTTTTATTTAGTAGATAAAATTAATTTTAAATTTAATACTATATTACTTTTAGTTTTTTTATTTAGGGTCGCCAATATTCGTCATAACTTCTAGTAAGAATTTATACATTATTATTCCTATTTTAATAATTAATTAAATGTTAATTGGATATTAAAGTATGTTATATAATTATAAAAAATCATCAATGATCTTAAACAAAAATAAATACTATTTGTTGGTTTTAGCACCCGATTATTTTAGTCAAATTTAAATTAAGAGAAGAAGATTTGGAGGATAAAGTTGGGGTATCAGGAATAAAGATAGTTCAATAGTTGAATTTATAGAAAATTGGTTTTTAAGAACAAATAAAAATAGATATTTTTTAGAATAATTTGTGGGCAAAAATCAAATTAAGGGAGAATCGTCAAATAGATATCCCTTTATATAAATCCTCAAATAGACATTTCATCATATTTTTTATTCCAAAAATATTCTTACTTTCAAATTATGATTAATAGCTATAATGTGTAATAGGTAAGACTAATTGTTATCATGCTAAAAAATAATATTTAACTCTAATCAAAATAATTATATAAAAAATATTATTATATTAAAATATTATTTATCAACTTAATCAAAATTAATTAAACTCTATTAATTTTTTTTAACTCGGTTATAATTACTTTAAAATTTTTTAGCAATTACTTAATAGCTACTGATGCTATAACATCTATAATAATAATATTTTAGTAGTTATAACTGTTATAATAATTAATAAATCATTGTAATAATTACTAAATAACTGTTATAAATATTTTAAATTAATTTTAACTAAATTAAAATAATTTTCATAAAATTAAAATAATTTATGATGAAATTTAAATAATTTTATCTAGTTGATAAAAAATATTTTTGATATAATAATATTCTACGTATAATAACTTTAATGGTAATTAAACAATTAATATATTTTTATCGAAACAAAAAAGTTAAAGTCAACGATCTCATATTCTCTGAAAGAAAATAAATCATAGATCAAATACCTAATAAGATATTTTATATTTATTAGGAATTACAATTCATGAGAATGAATAAAAAATAATTTTTTAGATAAATAATATAATAGATGTACATTTGATGATATTTTATAAAGGAGGTACTCATTTCGTAATTCGTTAAGCGTGAGTCTTTTGATTTATACATTAATTTATTGAGAGTAAAAATTAGTTTCATCTAAAATTTGAGACTTTAATAATAAATTTATTTACATTACAGGGCGAGCCGCGAGGCTACTTAATCGATTCGCATCCGGACGTGGGTCTCTGATCGGGTCGTCACGGTGGCACGAGAAATTTTCATCACTGGGTTCAATTTAACCGGCCGGATTAATCTAGGGCGGCGGAGCCAACTGCGATCTTCCTCCGCCTCCCCCGCTGTGCAACAAAGTCAGAGTCAAGCGATCTTTCCTTTACCTGTTGCTGCTCTTCATTCTCGTGATCACGGAATTTCTCATATCGTTACGATTCATCTTCGATGTCTGATTCCTGTAAGATTTATAGTTCATCTAAGCTACACTAGCCAAAGAGGTTAGAAAGGCTTCACTATTTTCATCGGTATGAGAATTCCAAGTTCATTTCTGATTTTATCTGTGCGATGGAATTGACATCTTTTTTCTCTCTTCTTGTTGAGGTAGTGTTTGCTAAGGCCTCAGTGTTAATCTGTTAAACCACTGATTTCTTCTTTTCGCGTGCAACTTACTGCTATATGTATTTGTATAAAACATAGAGCAACTAAGAGGTCTTATGATCAGTGGGTCGCTGATTTTCCCACTCTTTTTGACAAATTGGTGATGCTTTTGTACTTGCGAGAATTTAAAGTGTGATAGAGCAATTGGTTGTCATTCGTTGCACTAATAGCAAATCTCTGCAAACATGAACATCTTTTGGTCCTGAGGTCATTTTATGGATAGGATGGCAAAGCCCTGGCTCCTTGGGGGCGACTCTCTCTAAGCCATTGAAGAGCTCAAAACTTATACATTAGTCAAGTTTGTCACCTGAGAGCTTTACCACGAAGAAAATGTCAAAAAACAAAAAACATTTCAAGATATATAGTGTGAATATCTATAATTGGAATGGGCATATTGGAAAAGCTAAATTCTAATTAAAAGGTAAAGACGAGCTAATCCTAACAAAAAAATGTCCAACAAAAAGGTTATGCTTCAATTTTGAAGAATCATTCCTATCCTAGCCATATAACTGATTGCTACTTCTTAAACTAATTACTCATGGACTTGACTATATTGAAATAATCTTTCAGGAGAGTAGCTCAAATATTCTTAACAATGAAATGTGGCTATTCACTACTCAGTAGCAACATTAGCTTCTAAAAGGATGTCTGGAGACTTTGGAAGGATAAGTACACCTTGAACCTTATTTTGTTGGGCACCATTTGAGATAGTAACCCACCCTTTGACGGAGTTGAATCCAATGATTATCAAGATTCTCATTCTTAATATAGGATAAAATTCAGCTTTGTTCATATGATTTGAATGCATTAGCCCAATTTCTTGATGGAGCTTTATTTGCATGGTGGATGTGGGTGACCATTTTTCCTTGTTTAAAATTTCTTCCTTTCCTTTCCTTTCCTTTCTTTTCTGTCACATATTCCTCTTATTTGTCCTCCAAGGTAACAAGACATAAATGTTTGTGAAGTGAGAACAAGTTAAATATGATTGGCTAAAGCTAACTAGAGTCATCTTTAAATTAGGATAAGTGTGTTGTGAATCAGTGAGAAAAGGATTGCCCATCCAAAGAAAATATGTTTCAAATCAGTTAAGATTGCAAATGAACTTTTTTAATTGTATGATGATTGACTTATCAGACATCAGGATTTATTGGATTCTGCTTTTACCAATTTTAGATTGGCTGGCTTTGTGGACATGAAAATTTTATCATAGACAATATTATGTTTTAGGGGAAAAATAATAAAATCGTAACATATGTGTAAGCCTCTGCAAAATTGCAATTTGCTGCATTCATCTTGAATTATTTTGTTTGTAATATCAATGGAAAATATCCCCATTGGTTCCAAGGAGAATAACACTGTATTTTATTCCATGATTAAGTTTAGCTTCTAGAGCATAAAAAAATTGATGTTGTTAGTTGTTACTATGCTGCAAGTTTAGATAGAGATGGACATCTTACTTAGTTCATGGTTCCTATTATGACCCAACTCAAATGACACAACTTGGAATCTTAGACTAACTTGATAGGTATGAACCATGTGGACCAAAATATTTAGGCCTAAACTAGCAATAGTTGACAAATCCCCTAATTAACCCACAAGTTCCAATATGAAGCAAATTTGGAGTGCCACAATCTTCTGCACTTAAGAGCTCACATCTTTCATCTTTCTCAAGGCCCTAAAGTTCATAGTTGGTGGGATGTGAGGTTAGATTCTAGCTCCATATTTCCACCCAACGTTCTTAAGGATTCTTCCATATCTGTTTCAATCTTTGGTTGGAATGGTATAGTTTGGCTTAGTGCCACGTCTGGTTGGCACTCACACGCTTTGTAGTGGCCCAAGATTAACTTGAATGAGTTTTGACCTTAATTTCTTTCATTCATCTTGTTTCCCTCCAAATATAAACCTATATCAATTAGAAAGTCAACTAAATTAAAATTTTAATTAGTAAACTTCTAAAATAAATTAAGCATCCCTAGCTAATGATTATGTCTACTAATATCAAAATGTTTGCGGTTCCATTTTGGGAATCCAGAATATATGTGAACAATTAAAGATTTGTATTGTGATGTTGCATTTATGGAAACCTGATTTTTAATCACACTAGAAACACCTTTTAGTTTCATAAGTGTCAGTTCTAATGGCAACTTATTAGATACTCGCTCTTATGGGAGATCAAATTGTTATCCAACAAATAGATCAGTAAACTACTAAATCTGAATGTATAAAAATGTAGTTTCATAATAATAAATGAATCAAGGGAGTTGCTAAGATTGATAGATATGAAATTCTCGCAAGTCATAATTTTAGATGTTTTGGATTCATTATTCAATAAGGAGACATTCATGAAAATATCATTTATGGGATAAAAATAAACTTGAATAATGAATAAAACTGTTGAGCTTTCTCACTCTTTGTGCAATAATTATGTGCCCCTTGTTCTTGAAAGAAATTTATTAGATGATGTTACAATGCACTATACTTTATAGATCGGAGTGATAAGCTCTTAGGAAGCAACACACATAAAAAAGGTATAGCTATATGTATGATAAGATATATGTTGGGTTACTTAGATTGGATAAAGTAATAAAATATTATGAAAGAGTAATTAGATGTAGCTTTAATAGATGATAAAATTTAAGGAAATAAGGTGATCTGGTATAGACATATTTGAACCCCACATAGTAGGATAAGGCTTGGTTGTTGTTGTTGTTGTTGGTATAGACATATTTGAAGATGACCAATAGATTTGATAGCTACAACAGTTGAATAAATTGGATTGGAAGGTGTAACAGATACAGGGAAACAGTAAAACTTTGTTAATAATAAATAAATAAATTGATTTGAATAAGTCTAGTTATATAGTCTTGTAGAGATTTGAGGCATAAGATTCATGTATCCATCTCCAAAATAATTGGGACAAACATGGATGATGATGATGATGATGACGACCCTCTTGCCTTTCAGATAAGAAAAGAAGATATGTTGAACAAGAAGAGAAAAATTGATTTGCAAAAAATACGGAGAATAGTTTACTAAGAGAACCAAGGGGTTCAAAGAAACGACTGGGTTGTAAATGCACAAAAATGTAGGATCCGCAACTTAAATAATTTGTTAGCTTTGTATTTACTTCTGTATGCTTTCTCTAATCATATTGGGTGTCTTAAAGTAAATGACTATTTGCAGCCATATTCCATTTGAACTGCATCTTCAAATGCAAAAAGCACTTTGCATCATTCTAGAGAGGACTACATTGCTCCTGATTCAATGAAGCATAGAAGGGAAGTGAACATCTACCCCCTTATCCACAAAGTCAGACATGGATACAAAATATTGTTGGCCATCGGAGAATTATTTCCACCTCAATATCGTCTTGCTGCTAGCATTCTTGGGCTTGGGATGGGAGTGAGTGGTTTGTACATGGTGTTGCGAGAAGGGAAACTGAGCAGTTTTCAATTGTCATGGGGAACACAGCCAGATGGTTCATCCAAGATTGTTTATGTGGCTGGCTTAAGAAATCTGGGAAATAATTGTTTTCTTAATGTAGTTTTGCAGGTAATCTCAGTAGTTTGAATCATCTAATTAGTTCATGATGGTTATGTTGGTGTGGTAATGTCCATATAACACTTCATTAACAGCAACTACAGACATGTTTTCCTTTATAAACAAATATGAAATGCCCAACAAGGTATGCTGGAGACTTAAGAGTGTTACTGGTGCAACTATAGGTTTGAACTGGCATGGTAAAAAGTGACTAAATATTTTGCTTAGTTAGATGTATGGTCTTATTGATGTTAAACTATCCATATAGTCTTTTTACTCCATTTGTTGTATTCCCTAAAACATTCTTCCTTGATCGATTGCATATTTGAAATTCTCAATTTTGTCAGCACTGATATGGCAAGTATATATTCCTTTTAACTCATTCACTCTTCTTAAGTTCCTCCATGCATGGGAGTATTGTGCTCGTAATGTAGCTTCTTTACAAGTTGTTAGGACCACGTTCATTTGTCATTCTTGAAGTCATGTGGTTTCTTATCTTTTGAAATATTTGTATTTTCTAAATCAGGTTTATTCTTTGTCACATCCACTTTACAAAAGATACAATTAATTATAGAAATTATTTTGAACTGATATGGTAAAAGTCTCCAGCTATCGTTTACAACCTGATTGACCTGTTCTGTATGGGTTACTGCATGCTGTTGTTTTCTGTGCTATACTTTTTAACTTAAAATTTACTCATATAGATCTGATGGTATCAGTGTCATAATATGGAACTGTAGATCTGTTTTTGAAACTGGAACCCATACATTGAATTTATCCATTAACTTTTAGTACTTTTTTGTCCTCCACATTTGGTCACAATTTATTGTCATGCGAAGAACTAGTCATACTCGGATGCTTCAGTTAAACCTCTTTTAAATTTTTTTTAGTATTTTATTTTGCTCAATATCATGTCTGAACAAAAATTTCGATATTCAGGCACTCGCCAGCTGCAGCTGGTTTGTCCGCTTTCTTCAGAATGTACCAGTTAGTGACGTTGAATCTATTGTAGAATGTATGCCACTTCTAGCTTCATTGGCAACATTATTAGAAGGTGAGCTAGTTATCATATTTTTGTTCTTTAGTGATTCAATATTGTTTCAGCTTTCAAGAACCTTTGGTTAACATAGTTAACTATACTTATTCCGATGTTTAATGATATGTTTAGGGTTAGTAAGACTTTGTTTCCCAACTTGTAATTCAACAATGCTAGGCAAATTTACATTTTCTTGCAATTTTCATCTCATTAATTTCTGTTTGCTGTAGATCTATCATGTATTACCCATGATGAAAAGACTATATTGGATCCACGAAGATTGATGCTTGCCTTAAGTTTCTATGCTAATGATTTCACATTAACCAAACAGCAGGTTATGGTCTTAAAAGGATAGTGTATAATGTTTCTAGTTCTGTTCATTAGAACTTAAACATATCTCTGTCTGTTTTTATTTCGCTCTAGGATGCTGCAGAAGCACTTCTTCATCTTTTGTCTTCTTTAGAAGATGAAATTTTGCACTCTTACATGCTGCACAGAAGTTCTCTCGCTGAAATAATGAGTATTCCTTCTAGGATTCATAAACTAAACAGCAAAACCCAGACAGATTTGGAGCTATGGAAAAGTTATGTTTGTGGGCCATTTGATGGAGCTATCAGAAGCACATTAACTTGCAGGAGTTGTTCGACTGTGGTAATGACCTTTTCTTCATGGTAATCACCAGGTTCTGGTGTGTCACAGTTTAATAATGTTAAGTTGCCAGTGAGCTTGCTAGCTGAGTAGGTACTATTGGCTATGCCTATTATGCAGTTAATTACATGCACAGATTGTTGCTTGGTTATTCAAATTCTTGAAAAGGATAAGCTAGTCATTTTAGAAATGCAGTTTGCTACTGTAAAGAGACCAATTTTCCTCTATTATTTATTTCCAAGCAAGTGACAAATGATGCAACATTGTACTTTAAGGGTGTGATCTAAATAGAAATTAGTTGCTCCGAGGTTTATTGGTGGCTGACCAGAACCATAGGGGTTTTCGTGCTGACAACTGTACCTTGAGTTGGTACTGTCTAGTGCTGATCGACACCAATGAGAAAGAAAAAGAAGTGGAAGAAGAAAGCCTCACTTGTGGTTATGCTATTGCTTAGGAGCTGGAGTCAAACTGTCTTGAGGCATTCTGCATCTTGATAGCTGGCCACAATGGTCTATGCTGCCTGATACAGAACTGTCTTTAAAGCTGTGGGTTGCTCTGCAATTTATCCAACTATTTCATTACAAATAATTATCTGAATATTTAAATATAGATGATAATATACTAGGGGATAGAGCTCAATGACGTAGAAGGATCCATATAGCCGACTCCACCTAGTGGGATAAGGCTTGGTGTTTCAAACCAATTTCACTAACTTCAGCTACTACCTAGGCAATATTTCACAAATGTTATCATGCCATTGTTTTACCAATACTTCAAAAGGAAATCAAAATGAATGGTTTGCAATCAAGAACACTGCTGCACACATGAGAATAAACAAGAATTAAGAAGGAAGAAATCCAAAGCAAGTTGAAAGAGGATCTGAGAATCTCTTCATATCAATCAACTAAGAATTTTGGTAATTGCAAACATGTATGTCACATTTCAAACTTGGTTAAGCTAATCACACTTAAAAAACTAGTTTTATAGCTTGGAATAAGAATATTGAAGATAAGGCCAAAAACCAAAGTGGAAACCTCAAAAAGGTTACCCTAATAGATCTGTGGTAGAATGTTCCAGACAACATCATATGTCCTTAAGTTACACTTAAACCTCAAAAAAACTTCTTGTTCTAAAATTTTGTGCTGCTAAATCATTTCGCTTGTTTTATTAGATTCTTCTCATTTAACTTCTTTTTGAAATTCTACAGCTTTTGTGGGATATTGAACATTTTCTTTCATTGCCTCTCGCACCTGTTCTGGACAGTAATGATGATATTGTATGTATATTGAGGATTTCATTTAGTTAGTATTGTTTGTTTGTTCTTACCACAATATGTCCTTTCAATAAATTTTTTTCCGTGTTTTCAAATCTTTTACTAGATAGAAGGGTGCAGTGTGATAGATTGTCTTAAGAAGTTCACAACGGCTGAATATCTGGAGAATTACCACTGTGATCGCTGTTGGCATATTGCTGCTATAAAATGCTTGTCTCTCGCATCAAATAACAATGGGGTACCATTTGTGATTCTGCATAATCAATCCCTTGTTTTTGTAGCAAGGAAAGAAGCTTGGAACTTATTTCATTGTGTTCCTAAATAATATTTGTCTAACTTTTTCACATTTCATCACAGGAAAAACTTGATAAGCTTAAGCATTGTGTCAATCTTGGTTGTTGTGATTGCAAAAATCTACTTGATCAAGAGGAAATCCAGTGGTCTGGTTTTTCATGTGTATTAAAACAGCTTAGTATAACTCGATGTCCTAAGGTGTGGTTAGCTTGCTTCTTCCCATTTTGTCGACTCTAGAAGAAAAAGGAAATCCTTGGACTTTGATCCTGTTCTAATTTATGAATTTCCAGATTCTGTGCATCCATTTGCAGCGTGCTTCAATGAATGATTGTGGTGAAGTTATCAAGCTTCAGGTTTGCAATTTTATATTATATAGTTGTACATGGAAGATTTGGTGCTCTGTTGATTCTGCTTTGCTAAGCAACAAGCATGTTTTGATGATAGGGTCATGTTTCTTTTCCTTTTATTCTGGACCTCTTTCCATTTACCAGAGCAAGTAAAACATTGGGAGAAGGAACCCTAGTGCCATGTACTCGCAAAAATGCAAATAGAAAGCTGCAGCCACTAGATCCTCAATTGATACAAATGTATATTCAGTACAAGAAACAAAGTTTGGAACTTGTTCATGGAACTGCTGGAGAGGACTTTTTTTTGAAAGGTATTCCTACAAATAATTTCCAAAACACAACTAATGAATTGCCACATGGCACGTCTGCTGAAATGATCTCAATGGACAAACACAATGTTTCGGACAACAAGACTGAAATAGCTGCCTTAGCTTCTGAGTCCCAAGCATTGTCAGGTATAAAGGTAAATGGTCTTTGTTTTCAATACAACTGTTTTTCCAGTATTCAATTTTAAGATGAATCATTATTTGACTTATTACATGACTGTGTCATTTTTTTTATCCTCTCTATATTTCACATACCTTGACAAGGAACTTCCAGCCATTTATATGATGATATTGGTATGCAACAACGGTGTCATTGATCAATTGGCAATTTTTTTGGCTTTTGCTCTTATTGGATGAGATGTGATAGATTGTGCGGCACCAGAAAATAAACTTGATTCAAAACACCTAGAGGTGAGTGAGTCATGAAGCTGAGAGGAGTGTTTTTGCCAGCCAGTCCTTGAGAGAATTTGAACTTGCTGTTAGAATTCAAGAAGTACAGAGAATTACAGAGGGAAAGTTGGGATTAATATAGCAATTAATAGAGAAAGGTATAGTGCCACAACTAGTAATCCATTATATTTTAGGGTTAAGACTAAATTTAGGAGTGATCCACCAAGGAAGGGAGTGGTGTAGTAATTAATGTACAGGATATAATCCTGTAATTACGCCAATGCTTACATAGAGTTCTATATAATCCATGTAATTGACTCCAAATAGTTGAGACTCAGGGTTTGTTAGTAAAGTAGAATGGTTTATTCAAACTCTCTAATTATCTGTATCCTGTATTCTGCAACTTTTGCCACTCATGCTTTCAGCTTCTATTGAATCAGGGTAGTGAAGCTATTAAAGGGTCCTATTATCGTCTTTCTTCTGTTGTCGAACACTATGGAATATCTGGAAGTGGGCATTACGCAGTCTATAGGAGAGTAACAAGCGAGTCATTTGGTGGCAATTCAAATAGCACTCCAGAAACTGAACAAAGTCAATGGTTTTATGTCTCCGACCATGAAGTATCAAATGTCTCAATAGAGACTGTATTTGCTGCAGAGGCCAGTCTGCTTTTCTACGAGAGAATTGACGGAGACTTGCATATAGCCACATAAGGGTTCGTGTTTCACTTATGCACTTTTTACCTGTTATTTCACTCTATTGAATTATCAGAAGGATAGAACTAGTTGTTGAGAATAGGGATTTCTTTAATCCACAATGTCGTCTATTTCTGTTGATCTGCATGATATGCTGTCCTTATCATGCTATTTATGCTATTATAAAGATCGCCATTTCGTGAGTGAGCATCATATTTTATACCATGGACTTCACATCTTCAAAGTGTGGACACTCAGTCAAATATTTATAGAATCCCCTTTCCATTTAGGGCAGGATAGGAATGTTTTTATATGGTGCTTTCGAGTCCAAATAACTTCTGGAAGTGAAATATGATGTTCGTAAATGTATACCCAAGGTCCTTTTAATGTAGGTTTTTAAATACTTAAAGCACATAGTAAAAAAGAATGAACAGACTGACTAAAAATTCATTAATATAAATAGTTCTGCTTTATGTTTAAAATAGTATTTAAAATTAAACAAATAAAGCATCCGTAGAACATTGTGCATATTCCAATATACTATTTCTTGTAATTGTGTATTATTGTTTATGCCTCGTGTCAAAGCAGTAAAGAAAATTTTGTTTTTTTTAAAAAAAATACTAAAATTATTGGTTAGCAATGTGCAGATTATTTTTAATAAAATATTAAAATTCTCACATCAGCATCAAATTTGCTTGATTGTGCTTGAAATAGCAGAGAAACTAGCACTTGTTGTATGTCGGATCTGGTCGAAGGTGCTGAAGGTCTATGCTCACTGAACGTGCATGAGGGGAGCAGAGCAGCACTGCCCATAATCAAGTCTTATTTTACTCTATGAGATCGATTAAACAATAATAACTAAATCTTATCTTGGGATCGGTTAAATAACAACAATTAAATCTTATCCTATGAGATCGACTAAATAACAATAATCAAGTTTTATTTCACTATATGGGATCGGTTAAATAACAACAATCAAATTTTATTTTACTATGTGAGGTCGGCTAAATAATAATAATCAAGTTTTATTCTATTATGTGGGATCGGTTAAACAATAATAATCAAATCTTATTCCACTATATGAGATCGATTAAATAACAATAATTAAATTTTATTTTATTATATGAGATCAATTAAATAATAATAATCACGTGTTATCCTATTATATACGGTCGGCAGAGTCGCACTGCAAAATATCTCAAAATGTATTCTCCAGTGAAAGAATAAAATAACTGTCCTTTCAGGTGAATCATGACGTGGGAAACAACTATGACCTAATTTGTCATGTTTGGGCAACTGTAAGTACATATTTTTTTTTCGATCACATTCAAACCTGATATGCGTCTGACTCGGTATTTCAGCAAAACATATTCTTTACTGTCTTTATTTTTGGCGTAAATTATGCTGCTTAGCTCTACATGCATACATTGCTATAGCCATGACATGCACGGTGAAATTAATTTTATGTTTCTGATTATTCCAGGCATCGAATGTCACAGTAGGTAAAATATATACTTCAGTCGACATTATTTTAGTGAATCCTAACGTTTTGAAGAAAACATTTCTAATTATTTAACTTATGAATTTCTATCCTGTGTATATTATAGATTATGAAGTGTTTGGGTAAAAGCATTCACAGGAAAGTAAACAACTCGCCCCTTAACATTTTCAAACACTTTATATATATATTTCTTGTCTGCGATCGATGCCTCCTGATTTGACTTTAACTTGTGTGGTTTTGTTGGTTGTAAAAACTTGAAAATTTTGAATTGACTTCATATTAATTATAATAATTATTCACTCAGTTTCGAAAACAAAATTGAGTTAATTCACTCGGCTTCCTATTTAGCAGTTATATAATTATTCATCTTAATTATGATAATATTTCATGCACTAGTAATCTATAATTATTCATCTTAAGTAGCATACTACCATATCATTTTTGTTCTCATTACCATATAACCGTAGAACTCTATTATCCACGATAAATAGTGCTTAGTTTTTGTTTTTAACGAATTTTGGTTAGTTTTTGATTAAAAAAAAACTTTCTATAAATTGGTGATTTTTTAGTATGGCCTGCATGCATCCTCATACAAATTAATCATAAATAAACAAAAACTAGTCATTAAGATGGTAATATGAGTCTGAAGGCACTCTTTTTGGGAGAAAAAAAGAGTTAAATTTAGATAAAAATTTAGTTGAAATTAAAAATAAAAACTTGAGGAATCAAATTGAAACAATCCATTGTATTCTCAATCTTTTATTGGTTTAAATCTTCTTAAAAAAAAAGATACGTACATAAATATGTTGTCATTAAAACATAGAAAAGTATTAAATTAGATGAACAAACAAGTTTAGTGGTAGAGTATTAAAACATAGATAAGTACTAAATTAGATGAACAAAATAGGGTTATAGTTTAGTGGCAGAGCAATTGCTTTTCTCTACGTTTTTCATAAAATTTGATTGCTTTTTCAATTAAAAATTATAATATAATAAACTTATTTAAAAAATATAACAAAAGGGTCCATAGCTCAGTGGTAGAGCAATTGAATGCAGATACCTCTTCGAATCCGGTTGGGCCCTTCTTTATTTTTTCATTAAATTAACCTTTTCATTAAATTAATTTAAATATTATTATTAAATAAAATCTTAATATATTCAAACGGGTCCATAGCTCAGTGGTAGAGCAATTGACTGCAGATCAATAGGTCACCGGTTCGAACCCGGTTGGGCCCTGAATTGTACGTAATTCTCTAAATTATATTTCGATAACATTCCTTAAAAATAATGAACTAAAACGGGTTTTTTTTTCATAAAAATTAAAAATCAATGTATCCACAGCTCAGTTTAGGTCAGTAGTTCGAACGAGCCCATCAATTACATTTTAGATTAAAAAGTTTATAGAATAATAAATAGTTCAGCTATTTAAATCGAATTGGATACTTTTACTTTTTTTCACAAAATTAAAGTTCATTTACATTTTCAATTAAAAGTTATAGTTATCCTCAATTGTCATTCTTTAACAAATGAATTCGAGTATTTTTTTTACAAAAATAATAATCATGAAAAAAAAAAAATGTTTTCACTCAATTATCAGGCCTTTTTTTTATAAACATTTTTCACAAAATTAGTGATCAATTAAATTTTCAATTCAAAGTTTATATTTGTTCTCAATTTTTACCAGGAGCATCAGTCTAAAATAATTCTCATAAATTTTAATTTATTAATTTTTAAAATATATATTTGTTAAATGCTGCTCATCGGATGATTTCTAAATATTGACTGCCAATAATTAACACTTAATTTTTAGATAAAACATTTACAGCTTATGAATATTTAAAAACGCTCTTGTGGAAATTTATTTTCCAAGGGATTGTACTCCAAAACGCAAGAAGATTTGCATAGTCTCGATCATTCTCGGCAGTTCTTGTTGATTTGTCTGTCACTTAATTATTTGTTAACAGAGAGTCGTGTCCTAAAGAATTCTTAATCTTTTCTTATAATTTCAAAAATTGAATGACAAAATTGTTTTGGTTTGAAATTCCTCTAAAAACAATTCTACTGTAATCCAGATCTGATTTTTTCCAAAAAGACAATGGAGCATGGTGCTCACTGTACTCACCACCAGCTGGAAAGCTAAGGTGAATTGCGTCTTTGAAATTAATGGTCTTGTGAGCTAGGCCAAAAACAGACATAAAGAAGAGGTTGTTAGTATATGTCCAAAATTTTAGTAATATTTTGGATTCAAAACATGATGCATCGCACCAAGCCATGATCATCTCCAATTATTGACCTCAATATTGGTGGATTTAAGATGATAAAAGATAAAATATTTATTTTTAATATTTTCGTTAATTCATCTTAAAATTAATACAAGGAGATAAATTATAAAAATTAATTTAATTAATTTGAATAATGATCATAAAATCGACTGATAAATTCAAGAGATAAAGAAAAAGAATTAAATCGATCCTATTTCCACCGACACTGTCCTCATCACTCATAGGAGTGAGCGTCACTGTCATCTCACCCCTCACAAGGGATAGGATGGGGCTCACTCATGGGATCAGTAGGGCTACTCCTGTAAGTGATGTAAGTGATGAGGACAGTGTTGATGGAATAGGATCGAATTAATCCAAGAAAAGATTTACAAACAAAAGAGAGATAGATCTTCTTTTTTTCCTTCTTAAATAAAAGAATTTGTAGAAGGAAGATTATTCGTCAATTGATTTGTGGGTTTGGTAATCGGCCAATGGATCACGCAAACAAGGGTTGCCAACTTTGATAGCGTGACGCTAAATTACCTAATGAATCAACACTTTCTGTTTATATTTTTTTCGTCTTCCATTTTCATTTGTTCATCTTCCTTCAATTTTCTTTTCTTTTTTTATCCTAAAAATAATTTTTTTGAATTGAATAAAAAAATTCAATCAAATAAAGATTATATCCATATCAGATATCCTAAACAAAATTTTTATTTTAAATTTTACATTGTACTTAAAAAAAATTCTATATCCATTATCTTATCATTCTCTAAATTTAGATTTAATAAATAATAATTCTTTAAAATTAGGAAATAAAATTTCATCCCTAAACATTAAATAATTTTCATTTCTAAACATTAAATATTATTTCTATCTACGTTTAGTATTAAATATTATTTTCATTATTAACATAAATAATATTAAAAAATTATATAGGAGAGAGAAATAATAATAAATAAATAAATAAATAATAAATTATAGAAAAATTGATATATTACGTAGTAAAAATAAATATTTAAATTTAAATAAAATATTTTTTTTATTTTAAATTTTATTCGTGGATGTTTTGATTTGAGTTATGTTATAAATACTTTAATTTTTTCTGAAAAATATTATTGAATTGTATATTATAATTTAAGTGTAATTGAAATAGAGGGGGAAAATAATAGAATAAAAAATTAAAAGGGCATTCTGAATTTATAAAATTATAATATTCTCTGGTAAACGCTCGGCTACACTACAAGACGGCGGACGTGGTCGCCACATGGCCAGTGGCCACGGTCCTTGGTGGAGGAGAAATCCAAGAGGGTGATGGTAGGCGGCGATGGTGGCGGCGAAGGTGATGGCAAGCGGCACAGCCGCAGGCTATGGAGGCCAATGGCCTGAAACGCCGGTATCAGAGAGATACCTTCTGATAAAAATAAAAATAAAAATAAAAAATCTACAAATTTATTATGTTCCTTTAATTTTTCTGCAATAAAATACCTGAAAAATTACTTGCCAATCAATTTTGATTAAAAAAACTACGGTTTCATATGATGACACGTACGTCGTGAAAACCTTCACGGCATTTCTATACGGCAACTGGACAAAGCAACGTCGGCCCGTAATATAATTTATCTGCAGCTCTCTCTATATAAAAAAATATAAAGTAAATCGGATAACATCGAATTCAAAATAGTGATCATAAAAAGAAATTAAAAAATACCAATAAAAATCTATCCAAAATAACCAGCATTTCAAAATTCACTATAATACGTCATAACTGTAATTTAAATCTTAAATTTTTTGATTTACGTCATTATCCCGGAACCGCAGCTCTCCTTCTATATTTAGCCTTTCGACAGCTTCTATTTCTCATCAATGGCGAAATCACACGCCCTCCCTCTTCAAGAGAGAGTTTCTGTCAACAACACTCTCCAAAGGCTCTCGGATGTCTTAATCCTCTCTTTCCTCCTCTCCCTCCTCGCCTATCGTCTCGCCTCGCTT
>JBBUKS010381637.1:0-19287 GCA_038050645.1 Hedychium gardnerianum
GGCTTTAATGTGATGGTTGCAATTCTCTCATAATGCTTAATAAAGATGGTGGTGGTTACAACACATTAATTTTAACACTCCCCCTTAATGTGTTGTCGGATTCCAAGTTTAGCTCGGAGTTGTTGAAACCTTTCTCTTGGAAGTGCTTTTGTGAGGATGTCAGACAACTGTTCTTCAGATCGACAGAACTCAAGTTGAATTTCTTTGTCTTCTATTGCTTGTCGGATAAAATGATGCTTGAGTGCTATATGTCGAGTTCGGCTGTGGTGAACTGGGTTCTTAGCCATAGCAATTGCAGATTTGTTGTCGCAGTACAACATGGTTCCTTCATCCTGATGATGACCGAGGTCGGCTAAAATTCTTCGAAGCCATATTGCTTGTGAAGTGGCTAGTGATGCTGAGACATACTCGGCTTCGGCAGATGATTGTGCAACACTTTGTTGTTTCTTGGACAACCATGAGAACATTGCTGAACCAAAAGAGAAACAGTATCCCGAGGTGCTTTTCATGTCGTCTAAGGATCCACCGAGATCACTGTCACAATAGCCGACGAGGTTAAGTGCGTGATTTTTCTGAAAACTCAGACCAAGGTCGGTTGTTCCTTGGACATAGCGTAAGACACGCTTTGCTGCACCGAGGTGGAAATGGCTCGGGCTCTGCATAAATCTTGAGAGCAGGCTTGCGGCATACATGAGATCAGGTCGGGTTGCTGTGAGGTATAGTAGATTGCCAATGAGGCTACGGTAATGAGTGACATCTGCTGCTTCTCCTCCATCTTCTTTCTTCAATTTCTCCCCCATAATGAGTGGTGTAGAGACGGGATTGCATCCCAACATGTTGAATTTCTTCAAAATCTTTTCTGCATACATCTTTTGGCAGATAAAGACTGTCTCTTCTTCTTGGTAGATCTCCATGCCTAAGAAATGTCGAAGTAGACCCATATCGCTCATCTCGTACTTTTGAGTCATGTCATCTTTGAACTCTTCGATCATCTTTTTGTTGCTTCCAATGAAAATCAGATCATCAACATAAAGAGTGACTATAAGAACATCGATACCTTGACGTTTGACATACAAGGTTGCTTCACTCTTGCTCTTCTTGAATCCTGTTTGGTTGAAGTAGTTGTCGATCTCACTGTACCAAGCGCGAGGAGCTTGTTTAAGTCCGTATAACGCTTTCTTGAGTTTGTAGACCTTCTCTTCTTTTCCTTTGAGGATGAAGCCCTGAGGTTGATCTACATACACTTCTTCTTTCAGTTCGCCATTAAGGAATGCTGACTTGACATCGAGCTGATAAAGTTTCCATCCTTTGCTGGCGGCGAATGCAATTATGGCTCGGATTGTGTCTAGCCGAGCTACTGGGGCAAATGTCTCCTCGTAGTCAATTCCAGGCTGCTGAGAATAGCCTTTCGCAACGAGCCTTGCTTTGTTCCTTTGAATGGATCCGTCTGGGTTATGCTTGACTTTGTAGATCCATTTGACACCTATGACTTCTTTGTCTGTTGGTTTGTCGACGAGCTGCCATGTCTGATTCTTTGCGATCACACGGATTTCCTCCTCCATTGCTTTTCTCCATGATTCTTCTTTGATTGCTTCGTCAAAGTTTTCGGGCTCAACTGAACAATAATTGCACGTAGCATATATATCGTCTATTGATTTGTACCTTTTTGGAGTTGAGCTCGGGGATGAGGAGTTTGATGAAGTCAGATCAGTTGAGTTGAGGCTTTCTTCATTGAGTTGAGCTGAGTTTGGATCTGGTGTGCTTGAATTGAGTTGAGATGAGTTCGGATCTGGTGTGCTTGGCACTGATGAAATAGGCTCATTTTTGTCTTCTTTGTCAGTGCTGATCAGAACGTCTTTCGTCTCAACTTTGTTTTCTTCCCAATTCCATGAAGCATTTTCATCAACTTGAACATCTCGGCTGATAATAACTTGACTTTCTTTTAGGCTAAACAGTCTATAGCCTTTGCTCATGGTGCTGTAGCCGACAAAAATACATCTTTCACTAGATTCGTCAAGTTTACTTCGTTTCACTTTTGGAATTTGAGAGTAGCATATGCTTCCGAATACCTTGAGATGGTTCACTGATGGTTTTCTACCACTCCATGCTTCAAACGGAGTCTTGTTTGGTATGGCCGTTGTTGGACATCGATTGGATAGGTAAACGGCAGTGTAAACTGCTTCAGCCCAGAAGGTTTTGGGTAAACCTTTCTCGTGTATCATTGATTTTGCCATTTCAACGATCGTCTGATTTTTCCTCTCGGTAACACCATTTTGTTGAGGGGTGTACCTTACCGTTAGTTGTCTTTCTACTCCTTCATCTTCACAAAACTTGTGGAACTCCTTAGAAGTGTATTCCTTGCCTCTGTCACTTCGTAGGGTTTTGATGAAGCATCCACTCTGTTTTTCGACGAGACTCTTGAACTTTTTGAATATCGTAAATACTTCGGACTTTTGTCTCATGAAATAGACCCAAGTCATACGAGTGTGGTCATCGATGAAAAGAACAAAATACCTATTTTGAGCATGAGAAAGGGTGTCCATCGGTCCGCAGACGTCGGTGTGGACAAGTTCCAGCTTTTCTTTAGCTCTCCATGATACTCCTTTTGGGAAAGGAAGTCGGTGTTGCTTTCCGAACGCGCATCCTTCACATACGTGTTGCTTTTCTTCTATGCGAGGAAGTCCTTGCACCATACTTTTGTCAGACAACTCCTTGAGGCTTTGGAAGTTGAGATGGCCGAGTCGTTGATGCCATAACGTTGAGGTTGGGTAGTCCGAGATAGAAGCTCGATGAGCTTTTAGGTCGGCATAATTGATGTTAAGAGCGAAGCTTCGATTGACCATCTTGATCTTGGTGAACACCTTTGACTTATCTCGTCTATCAAAGATAATGCACTCATTGTTATCGAAGCAGAGCTTGTACCCATTTTCCACCAATTGTCCGAGGCTGAGTAAATTTTGACTCAAGCTCGGCACAAAGAGGACATTGTTAATGCAGCTCGGTCCTTCCTTCGTCTCGATGGCGATTCTTCCAAGTCCTTTTGATTTTGCTTGCTCTCCATTCCCGAACTGAACAGGGGCATTGACGCTTTTGTCGAGCTCGGAGAAAATTTCTGAGGTCGGCGTCATATGGTTGCTACATCCGCTGTCTAGTAACCATTTTCCACTCTCCTTGTCAATAGCTGTGTGGCACACATAGAACGTTCCGTATGTCTCCCGGGCTGTTTGATTTGTCTCAACCTGACTTGCCTGATGAGTGTTCCCAGCTCGACAATCTTTGGCGAGGTGACCAAATCGATTGCATTTGTTGCATCTCGATTGGCCTTTGAACCAACAGTCCTTCTCGGAGTGGTTTGGCTTATTGCAGTTGCTGCAATTTGATGTGTTGTCTCTTCCTTTTCCTTTTGAGTTACGTCCACCTCGTCCTCTTGATTTTCTTCCACCTTTTGACTGGTTGTAACTCGAGTTATCCTCTCGTTCGTTGTTGCCAGTATTGAGCTTTGATTGGAATGCACTCTCTATTGGCTTTTCGGAGTGTCTGGACAATCTTTGCTCAAACGATTTTAGGGACGCCATCACTTCTTGGACTGTGAGTGTTGACAGATCCTTTGTTTCTTCGATGACGGCAACGATGGGATCGTATTTCTCAGGAAGACAGATGAGGATCTTTCGCACCATTCTCTGGTCTGTAACATCTTCACCGTGAGATTTCATCTGGTTGACCAAATCAAAGATTCTGGTCGAGAACTCCATGAGTGTTTCTTTCTCCTTCATTCTGACATTTTCGAATTCCTTGAGTAGTGATTGGAGCTTAATTGCTCTGACTTTCACATCTCCTTGGAATTCGCTCTGCAAGATCTCCCACGCCTCTTTGGCAGTGTCGGCACGCATGATTCTGGGAAAGATAGTTGTAGTGACTGCTCTTTGGAGGATTGAAAGAGCATTTGCGTCGGCTTGCCGAGACCGCTCTAATTTCTTCAGGCCGGCCTCATTGAGGTCGGCTCCTTCCTCGGGCTCTTTCACTCCATTCACTACAATCTCCCATTGGTTAAGAGATCGAAAGATAGTCTTCATCTTTACGTACCAGAAATCATAGTCTTCGCCATTAAACTCTGGAATGAGATGGTTGATATTTGTTGAGGTTGAGCTCGAGCCGGCCATGGATTTGGGTGGATTGGTAGAACCTGGAGGCTCTGATACCAAATGTTGAAATATGTTGAGTAGATTTTGTTGAGAGAGAAATGATTCTTTCTTATTAAAATCCCCGTACTTCCCATTTAGCCTTACAAAACATATATATATAGTCTTGAAAGAAACTGAAAAAGAAAACCAAAAGTTTTGTAATCTAAGTGAGGACTCTTCGTTTCACTCTGCCATAAAGACATGACTTTAATGTGATGGTTGCAATTCTCTCATAATGCTTAATAAAGATGGTGGTGGTTACAACTTATTAATTTTAACAGTATACCTAACTTTCATAATAACAAAATCATGTAGCATATCTCCGTTATACCCTTCCTTTCACAAAATAATTACATGAATTTGTGTGTGCATCTTCATATATATATAACTTTTACTTTAGCCATTCAAAAAATTCATCACTCTCAATTTAATTTAGATATGAGAGCATAGATACATTAAGAAAGTACTTTCAAGAGTACATTTGTTTTAGTTTAAAATGATTCAAAATTGTTCATCAACTAGTTTGTACTTCAAATCAAAATTAATATATTTTTGAAAGTCTTAATATATTTATACCTTCGTATCTGAATTCGACAATATAAATTAAAAATAATAAATAGATAAAGTAAAAATTTAGAGACGCGCATGCAAATCCAAATAATTATTTCATGAAAGAAGGAGGAAGGATATAACGAGAATGATTTTGATATTACGAGAGTTATGTACACGAAACTTGTACGCGGATTTAGTAAAATGCCAAAAAAATATAATGAAAATTAGAGATTCAGAATGTACTGCTGGATAAAATTAACACGAAGAGGTTTTTCACCATCTCTTGTGTGGAGATATGCCTTTATAACCATTAAAATGTTCAAAGATTAATTTCTGGCAAATCTATTCAGATTATTGATTCATTTCAGTATAAAAAGATGGAACTTTTGCTTACCTGAAATCGAGAAGGCTTGGCTTCCTTCTTCAATGGTGGATACTTAGAAGAAGGAAAATCAGAAGCTAGCGAAATGCTCTCCGAACCTTGAGAGGCGACGATGGAAGGAACGAACTCAAGCTCGAAGCAACTTCTTAATTATGGTGCTTCGGAATGATGAAGACGGAGACAGGATAGCTGTGGAAGACGACAAGACCCCGCTCAAGTTGCTTCAGGCACCTTTTGAGCTGTACAAATCCAACTTTTAAGAAATAATTGAAGATATCCTGGCAATGAAATAAAGAAAACCATAAAAAAAATTGAGAAAGTATTATTTGGATAAACATTATCAAGATCTCAATTTTAAGGAATTCAAGAACCTTTACTCTTGCCCGCAATTGAACAAAACAAAAGCACTTAAACTTTTAAATTTGTCAAAGAATACATTTATTTTATATTTTATTTCTCCTATCAATCAATATTTTTTCTTTTATTTCTCCTATCAATTATTATAACTCATTATAACGCGTAATATTAAATTTCAAACAACAACATCAAAATAATATTAATTTTTAAAAATCATTATACTAATTTTTAAAATACAACACTATCATGATATTATTCTTTAAAATTCAACAACAATCTCTTAATAGAACAATCCCTTGATAGCGATTCATTATAAATTAATTCTATAATTTAACTTCTTTGGTATAACTTTAAAACGAAAAATCTAACAAAACATACCTCAATAAAAATATTTTTGATTTTCTTTTGTCCTAAAAAAAAATTTATAACCGTACTTCAATTTAAAACGTTACAAAAAAAAGCCCCTATTTCGGGCCTTAAAAAAATAAAATTCAATACTACTTCAGTGCCAAAAATTATTTGAAAGTAGTAGAAACAATATTAGTGAGATATAATATTCCTCATAATATGGAAATAAAAGTGATCTTTTAGTCCATACCCATTTTGATAAAAATAAAATAAAATTTTAATACCATCAAGAGGTATCTATCTGTTGGCTTATTTTTATTATACAAATGTGGCTTTATCAGCACAAGCAAGCCCCATCTTGAACTCAATACCCCAGAATAAGGACACAAGCTATCAAAAGCAGATAACAGATCGAACGATGGCGACCAACAACTCGGTAAAGAAGGCAGAAACAGTATTTAGAAGTCGGAGCAACAACTTTTCTCAACAAAAGATTCGCACAACACAAAATTGTTTTAAAAAGCGCAGCGATCAAAATAAGTGCAAATGAACAACAAAGCAGAGCCTCTCTTGAAATGGTGGAAGAGTAGCATTATTGAGATGGAAATTATTCTGATCATGTGCCAGCTTTACGGCGGCCTACTCGAGCCACAAAACCAGCTTTGATGGGTGCTACTGACCGCGAAGAACCACACTGCAGTTTCGATAAACATAATCAAGTCAAAATGAGTGAATCCCAGAATCAAATGTGAGATAGACTGACATCCGGATGCATTCCAACCTGATAAGAAAGGATTGCACTGCAATCCCCGGCTTTACGTAAGACAATAAACAAAAGTAAAACAGAGTTACTGTTGCTCATGCTGACCAGAGACGTGATACCCAAATATCATTAGTAACATTCAGATCTTCTAAATCACTTTGAATTTGGATTAACTGTAATTTCTTTTTGAACTTTTTCTATCCTGGAGCCATCAAGTCTAATCAATTGGACTTATCTAACTATAAAAGTTAAAGGTCATCTTTTAATGTGTTCGTACCAATTTGCTGATTTACACTTATTTTATCATCTGTTAGACCTACCATTTTGCTCCTGAATAATATAATTTTATCTTCTCTAGCAACCTTAATTGTCCATCTTAACATTCTCATGCTTGCACATTAACCCCTTTTGTACCTGTACCTATTCAGTACTCTTTAAGTCAAAAATACTAAGGATTTGAACATTCGACAATAGTAAAATTTATTTAGCATCAAGAGGACAAGACAATCAAAACAGCATTCCAGGAATTCTTCTACATTTTAAACATCCACTCTTTGTCCTGTTAATGAATCATACTAGATCCAAAACATTCTTTATAAGCAGTACAAATCTCTTTTAGATGCATTGTTTTGCAAGTTATTGTAGTTAGAAATTCAAAAAGTTTAACCAATATTCACAACACATTAAAGTCATCATCTTCGGTCATTTATTAAATGCAGTATGGGTCATCTTAGAGACTGACTAAGAGAAAACAATTTTTAATAAAGTTTTTCAATATCAAAGCTGAACTATGAAACAGACTGGTATGAAACAAAAATAATCAACATCATATTCAAGAATAACAAGCGCAAAAATTAGAGACATGGAATATAGTGTAGCATCATATTGGTTGACCATTACCACTACAAAAACAAAAACAAATAACAAAGATTGAATGCAAATGACCAAATAGAATGTAGGTACTAAATGAAGTCCACACCTGCTCACATCGAAGAAAGAATAGACGATTTTCCTTGGAGAGAATTGTGTCTGGACTTTTGCAACCATTACATATAACATATTCATCTGCATAAATTGGAATCATGGTGAAATATAGTAATCCATTTATTCCGTTGAATGATTAAAGTACAAGATTTGTATGAGAGACTTCCCCCATGTTTTCTGGGTTCTGAGGTGTTTTATTATCTTGGGAACCAAAAGGAAAAGATGAAGATATAAACTATTTCACCAAGACAAAACACTAGCATCATTTCAGAATTTGGGAAAGTTGGTCCTGAATTTTTCTGTCTGGACAGATTGCAAGACAACTCATTGTGAATTCTCTAAATATTTACTGAGCATTTCCTTCTAAGGTTGCATAAAATACATAACTGAAATTAGAAGAAAGTGTATTCACTCAATTAATTTTCTGAGGGCATCTGCATTTCATGTACACTAATGCGCCTGCACTGTCAACATGCATACACAAATACAAATATAACAATATAAAATAATTGTACCAAAATTCAGTTAAGTTACTGATGTTTGAACAGTTCATAATTTAGAAGGCCAGGTTCAACAAGAAACAGGACCACTGTTGATGAAATTTGTGTAGTTAACTTACTGATATATCTTCTTAGGATACCCTCAAAATTCTTTGGAGCAAATCTTCCCTTAATCACCAGCCTCTGCTGTCCATCAAGGGAACCACTAGTTCCCATTTCAGCAAGCAAGAAATTCATCACATGCTCTGGTTGCCTGTGCATCCTGTATATAAAATATAAAATCCCTCATTATGTGTGCAAGTTCATAATCATAATGCAAACACTTTTTACAATTCTTTATATCTATTATCAGTCCAATAAAATGCTCATTTTTGTCTATTACAACATATCTTATATGGATTTAAAGCAGTAAACTGTCCTACTTGAAGCAACCATTCTTTAAGATTACAAACAAAGACCTTCCTTCCATGCTAATTAAAACAATTGGTATTCAGAACAGAACATCATGACTAGACAAGCCAAATTATTTATATTCGGTCATCATAGAAAATATAGAAATCAAAGAAGTGATTGACTAATTAATCAGAATTGAAAATATTACTATAAGGCAGAAAATGAGCAATCATCTTCCTACATTCACCACAATCGTCTACGACTATTTTGCATATAAACAATTCTATTTTACCAACTGAGACATTAAAATATTGTCATGTCACTAGATAAAATAAATGAACAAAAAAATACTGTTTGTGCATGACTAGCCAAAAAGTTAAACAAGATAGTCTAGTTGCATGAATTGTCCTAGTGGTTAAAGTTCATTATGAAGAAAGTCCATAAACATTATGCTAAAGCTTGAAAATAATAAGCTTCATACTTATGAATACGAGTATCCTATGTTCTAACTCTTCTTTTTCTTATCATGACTCATCAACTGAGGATAGTTACAATAACATAAATAGCAACAAGGTTAGAAATTATCATAACAAGGTTAAAAAATTTGATTTCAGTACCAATTTTGAACGTATCAGTCTGCAGTGGTTTTGGAGAATCACCATCTCTCTGACTAATACTTAATTAACTATGATATCAGAGAATATAATGCATCATATAATATCAGATTACATAATCAGGTTAATAGTATCAGATTATTAAAAATAGTTATATATCTGATTATATTTAGATTATACAATATCAAGATATGTAATATTAATAATTAATAATGGGAAAATGTCCCTTGTTCAGAAGCCTACTAAAGGCTCCAACTTTCTGGAAGTCCAGAAGTCCCTATTAAGGCCCATTTTCAATTTTTTCTTCCACCCTTAACTTTTCCTTACCCCCATTCACTAGATTCCACCCATGGCCTAACCATAATCTCACCAGCCATTGAACCTTGCCAGAGTTGAATGCCAACAGTGCCGGAGTCAACAAATGACAGCCAGCCAGATCTATTTATTCTTTTTAAACACACTGCGCATAGGGAGATTTTAATCCAAGAAGCAAAATCATACAGCTACCAACAACTTAGCACAACTCATAAAGTTTAAAAAAACACAAGCAAAATAATACAGTTACCAACATAGCAATTTAGCACAACTCATAAAGGGAAGTAAAAACAAATTATCAACTCCAAGCAGAATCATCCCTTTATAAAACATGTTCAGAGCCACTGGATGTCTAAATGTTTTGATTTTCACAGAGAACATAATGGAACATTATTCATTATAATTGTGTCCTTTATTCAGAACTTTGTCTCTCGGAGAGTGCAAAAGTATATTCTAAACCTTCTGAATTCTAAATGTCTAAATGTCCTAATTTTCACCTAGTGACAAAAAAGTAGACATCTTTCTTATCATCCATATCACTTCCACTCTGTGATGACCTTTGGAAGGCATGGAAACATGATTGGGTAAAAGCATAATTCTGTGCCAAAGATTGCATTTCAAAAGACATGGATAGATAGTAAGGGTTAAATGATGTAGCACTTCCTAATTTTTTTGTGGTGTCAGATGTGAAGGATGGGCTGCAAATCGCTCCCGAACAGTAGCACTGAACCATAATTTGGTAAAATATGATTGTGCCTTCCAAGCGTCCAACTGCCTTGTTTTTCACAAAGAAATATAATGAATATCATTGATTATGTTTGTGATACTTCCTCTATGTTTTGGCACTTGCAGATTGAAGAATCATGTTTTGCCAAAAACCCTATTTGATGGTTCGTAACTCATGTTAACATAAACACTTGTGATAAACACTTAAAATATTAATTATATGCATTCTTCTTGTATATATATCATTGATTCTAAATTTGACTAAGACTGATAGTTATGTTTCATGTGTTAAGCATTATATGATAGACATACAGTTTTCTATGTGAATTAGTGAAAGTATAAATAAGACTTGTTAATTAATATACTTTTTGTACATGTGCAATGTCTTTTTTTTTGTCAATGTAAATATTTTTTTAATAATTATTAATAAGACATTATATGCCTCCACATATAGTCTATGCACTGTCCAATTGGTCCACTGCATACCACCTGCATACACTTCTTGAAATCTTATAGCTTAGCAAATAGCTATGTTTTTCTGATCCAAATGGGAAAAAACAAAACATCTAGTAAATAAAACTTAAAATCATCTTTTATAAGTGAACCATAATCCAGATTCATACCAACAAGTGAATGAAACAAACTAGATAGAGGATACAAAAAGATAATGCAAATGCTATAAAAGAAAGATAAGTAAATACGTTTTGCAGAGGTCCATAAAATTAACAAACACTGTCTTCTTGGTTCCTTCCCTGAGGACTTGTGGAGGCCTCATCACTGTCCTCCGCCTATCTCCAGCAAGATCAGGATTATTCTCCCGTAGTATATTGAATACCCTACCCAGCAACTGTATAATCAACAATAGAACAGTATGTTAATGGTCGATGAAACAATTTCTGTTGCTGCACAAGATAAGAATGAAGAAAACAGTATGCATGATAGACAGTCAGGAAAAGCAATGCACAATATCTTAATGTATTACAGGAACCAACATAAAAACTGAAGTAGAAGGTCAACACATGCCAGGCAATTCGAGACAACATTTACTCCATGAAGAATTTGATTTAGAAGATTCAGCATTCCTGCGTATGTTAATCAATGCTACATAATGAGCACAACTGGGTTAATGTGTATCCTGTTATAATAGCTAAGTAGTAAAAAGCTTGCCAATAAAAGAAATGTATGCTGCAACCAAAGATATCTGAACAAGGTATGCTTACTTTAAAGTTTAAACATTATTAGGCACCATTTCAAATCCCATGGCCTGGCACAACTCGATATTTTACACCATGATCTAGACGTTAAAGAGTAAAGGAGGGTGTCTCCTCCCAAATGACTAGATATTTTGTGATGGAATGGATTTTCCTAGACTTCAACATGGCATGGGTCTGAATCTTGCATATGTTAGTAATATTTAAGCAATATTTGTTTAATTAATTCACGTTTTGGGTTTAGGAATGAAACCCATGGTATCCACACATATGGGAATGGATATAAATGCATATTATATTATTTTATATGGACAATGATATCAGTTCTTTCAAAATAGCTTGAGCTTTTGGTATAAGTCGTTAACATATCAAATTTAGTAATAAGTTTGTAGTTATTTGTTAACTTAGGGTGTGCAATTCTGAATTCATGATAGCAAGAAAACTCGTCAACTTCACTAAGGAAGAAATCTTGACATAAGTCAATATGGGATATTGAATTCTGTGTGCCACAAATTATTTTCATTAGCAATAATGCCATGCTGACTATCTTATTAAGATAATAAATCTCTGAATAAAAGACTCCATGCAGAAACTTTCTGTTCTAGTCTATCAGTAACTTTTACAAATACTTTTTAACAAATTCATGATCCATCATGCAGTTTATTAGTGCCTTAGGAGGCTTGCAACTAGTCGAGCTTGTGAAAATCATCATAAAACAAAACTATCAAAACCTACAGCCCAACTGTAGTTTTCATCTTGTAAATTGCATAATCATGCAACTAATACTGTCTAGGCGATATGAAATATCTAGATAACTGCCATTCTTATTCTTTTCCAAACAAAAAAATTCAATTTGCAATAAAACTTCGTCATAAGTATTGAATGGCATGACCACAATGATATGTATTTATAAGTCAGACAGGATACTATATTTAACCATATCTTTTTAAGTTCACACCAGGCACTACAGCTGGACAAAGCACACCATATACTGATATGACAAAGTCTGGTCAGTCATCAAATTAGTTAGGACTTGTTACTGTTTCCTCATCAAAGATGGGAAGCAATTATCGACAAAATACTTGGCAAATTTCTTACTTCAATATAGCATAACCATATAGGCTAAAAAATCAATATTCGTTACCTCAGCTTGGAGCCAAGCAGCCATGTAATATGCATTAAAATGTTTACAGTACATTGTTAGCAGATTTTACATCATTAAATTATAATTTAGATAAACCATAAAATAAATACATTTTGAGAAATTCCATTTTGTATATACCTTGTCCATTAATAACATGCCATGGTTTGGTCTTTCAGAAACTAAGTGTCTCGAACAACCAAACACTACTACACTATTTTATTTACAACATGTCAATCTCAAAAATTCCAGATTCATGTAAGTTTCTCTCGGTTCAAGATGTTAGCAGCTTAATATATTAAACACTTTTGGTTTAAATAAACAGTCCTCTAAAAACATACTGTGGAAATGTTGATATAAGATTTTAAAAAGGGTGCAACTTACAAGAATGATAGAAGCAAGAAAATAAACTAATAAAAGAAATGAAATGATCTGCAATACCATAGAAAGTCCTTGAACAAACTATAGAAAAGTTAATCTTCAAGGCAAGGTTCATCATACCTCTTCATACTTATAATCACGATCTGTTCCTTCCCATGGGTATTGAACAACTCCTAACACAATACCCTCGCCTTGATCGTCCTCTCCAACCTGATCACCTGAATAAATGTGGAAGCAATGTGTCGGATTACAAATGAGTGGTGATATAATCAACCACTTTATCAACAGCTAACAGCTTTGAACTCTTCATATTATCATTTAAATGGAAGCAACATAATCCACACTGAACAGTCCTACCATTGGGTTCTTCTCCAGCATCTCCATTATCTTCATTCAAAAAATTTGTTTCGACCTAAAATAACAAAAAGTAGTGGCATTATGCAATAGAATCAGTAAAGAAGTTGGACAAAAGGATGAGAGTCAGGCAACAAAGCATTTACTAACAGGTTTCTTCTTTTTCTTCTTCGTCCCCACAAAACTAGGTTCACTTATCTCATCAACTGGAACAGTATACCAGTGTCAGCTAGAAGATGTTTGAGCCTTTAAGCTTAATCAATGAAAGTTAAATACTATACTAAAGTTTAATAAAATAAAGATACTTTGAATGATCAGAGATGGATCCTAAAAATCATACCTGTTAAGCTTTCTGTTTTCTCAGCTAGCTTTTCTACTTCCTCAGCAGGATCTTGAATGAATACCTTCTTCTTTTTCTTCTTCTTGGTTGGATCAAAGGGAACCAACTAAGCAATCAACCAGAAACATATTAAATATAAAAAAAAATAAAATATTCAAGACAAATGCAATCAATATTAGTTCAGAGAAGCAAAAATCTGAAAATCAAGAGGAAAAATGAAAAAAAAAATTATTGTCCTACAAATGTATGCAAACTCATAAAGTTGTTCAATGAAATATCTCTTAGAGGTATTAGATTAATAGGGTTAATGGTCTAAAGTGGTTTAGTCCTGCGTTAATGGTTCTAGACATTAGATTTTATCATGTCTATAGATAAAAGCCCCGTTCCCCCCTCCCCCTCTCCATCTCTCAATCCTCTCTCTCTATCCCTGCCCATAGAGTGGGTTTTAACAAGAGTCTATAAATACCCAGAGTGGTTATTTTAATAATGGCACGCATTATAATATCCTCTTTCCACCAAATTTACAGTATCAAACTTCCAACTAAGACTACCATGAACGCTGAAAGCTGAAAGACAAGTAAAACAAGTAGGCCTAGCCAATCACCAAATAGAAGCAACATAACCAGGGAGAAAAAAAACCATTGACACAAAATTTGGCAAATTGCCCGAAATGCACATGAGCAAATGTAATATCAAGCTCATAGTACGGTCCAGCACAAAAGAAAATTACAAGAACAAACAAGTACAGAAAAACAAGAGGCAAGGAGCAATCTTACCTCTGGAACCTCCTCTTTCATCTCAGTAGGATTCTCGTTAGACATGTTCCCTATCTCTGAACTCCTAAGCAAACTGCGTTCAACCAAATAGAGAGAGTTAAAGCAGCATATCGAGCAGAATCCACCAAAACCTAGCTCCTTATCGAAAGTAAAAATAATACAATAGTAGGGGAACTACAAGGAAATACGTGCGAAGAAGAACGCGCGCGCAAAAGGAATCAGAATTACCGGGTTTCTACGACGAAATCGATCCCTCAGTTCGATCGATTCCCACGAATTCCGCAGAGAGAAGCTGCAGAATCCCTGTGTGTTCGGCGTCAAATGGGGCAAAGGGTTTGCGGGGCAAGAACACAAGGATCGGATCCGCTACTTCCATGTTTATAACAGCTCCACTGATCACAAACGTTACCTTAACGTTGAGCCGATAAAACCGTTACATTCTTCGCCATACAACATTCAACCGTAACCGAATATAGTTGCTTCAATATATATATTATTTTTAAACTAATTTTTTCTTTCTAATTTATAAATTTTAATTATTTAAATTTCCAAGTCAAAATACTATATTTTTAACATCATTTTGAAAATAAACATTTTTAAAAGATCACAAATCTAAAAGCTAACATGATTAGTTACGGACGACGATGACAGATGACGGATGACAAATGACGAATGACGGATGATGGACGACGAACGACGGACGAACGATGAGGGAAATTAGTTTTATCAATATTTTCACCTTTTAATCCCTCTTTATATATTTAACAGCATATATAGTCCTTGTGTTCTGACGAATTTAGACTAAAGAGAATATTTTATGAATCAAGTGGGTGTACCATACTTATTTGAGGAGAGCAGATATCTAAATTTAAGAGACGATATACTCAGATTTTCTATTGGTCAAGATTATTATATATCCGAGATCACATCCTATTAGCTAATGGGTTGTCGACGAATGCTATATAGAGGATGACAAATTGATTTTAGAAGGATAATGGAGTTGTTGGTGTCTATAATTTCTTTAGGCAAGTTAGTTCTAAGAAATCTTAGGTGCGAATGATTTGAAAGTGTTACATTTAATTCAGTCGTATAGTTACGATTTAGATGCTAGCATAGAGAAAAGTAAAATTATCTGGAGAATTTATAGTGTACTTTTTGTAAATAAATATTGGAGACGTAAGAATATCTATTAGTTAGATGTTTATCTATCATAAATTTATAGAGAAAGATTAGAGTTTGACTTCACATGAAATAAGAGATATTTACTAAATTTATAGTGATGAACAAATGAAGGTTTTTTTTTGAGTCAACTTGCATGAAAAGCATATAATAATAATTTGTTTGATAATGACAAATTGAATTGTGAGAGAATTCATAAAAATATGCATATTCATGTATATATAATATTAGAAAATATTAGTATATATTTTTGGATTTATGATTTATACATTTTCTACTCATAAAAAAAAAACGTCTGAGAAATATGATGAATTGTAAATTTAGAATTAAATGGAAAGCACTAAACTATTCCGAAGAAGTTATTTAATGTTTATTAAGATTCAAATTGTAAACGAGTGAAAAAAATGATATATGGGCAAAATGTAAAGAGCAGAAGGAATTGTTTAAATTACAATTAGCCCCTCGCCGCTTCGGCCCGCTGCTTCATGAGCTAGCTGGTAACGTCCCCAGCTCATTGCGCTTCGAAGCCAAGCAACCCTCGCTGGATTCCACCAACCGCTTCGCCTTAAAGCTCTCGGCATCGAACTAGGGCCGCTCACCCTCCCTGATGACCGACGTCGAGGGTAACAGGCGTGGCGCCGGCAAGCGCCGCGGCGGCGTAGCCTATGGATATCGGGAGGAGCGCGGGTGGACGCCCTGGCTGGTGCCGCTCGTCCTTGCGGCGTGCGTGGCGGTGTTCGTGGTGGAGATGTATGTGAACAACTGCCCCGCTCGCTCCCAGGCCTACGGCTCCTGCTCCGCTCGCTTCCTCCACCGCTTCTCCTTCCAGCCCGTCCGCGAGAACCCCCTTTTGGGCCCTTCCGCATCCACGTGAATCCACCTCCTCCCTCTGCGTTTCTGGTTAAAGTTTGGGTTTTTATTTTTGTTCTCGGTTGCCCGCTTCTTGACTCGGCCAAAACCCTCTTTGCCATTATGTTTTCTCCTACTCAATCATTGCCGTGACGCCCTGCTTCTTCTTTTCAGCTTGGAGAAATTGGGGGCTCTTCAGTGGAGCAAAGTAGTTCATCAGCATCAAGCTTGGAGGCTTGTTACCTGTATCTGGTTACACGCAGGACTCATCCACTTACTCGCGAATATGTTATGCTTACTTTTTGTTGGAGTTCGGCTTGAGCAGCAATTTGGATTCGGTATGTGTTCTTACTAACTTCACTGGATCAAATCATTCCAAAGTAGCTAGCTGGTAAAGGTTCTACTATATAAGCTTTTCTGATTAACATCTATAACTATACTCCCAAATTATCTAGGTCATTTCAATTCCTAGTTCAGATTGTTTTAATCTGAATTTGGCCTCTATATATCAATTTTCAGAAGGTTGACCAAAAAAAAAAAAAAAACTATCTCCTTTGCAGTGCGCATTGGGATCATATATCTTTTATCAGGTTTTGGTGGTGCTGTTCTGTCTGCTCTGCTCTTGAGGAATGGCATTTCTGTTGGTGCCTCTGGGGCTTTGTTTGGACTACTTGGAGCAATGATTTCAGAACTTATCATAAATTGGACTATTTATTCCAATAGGGTAATTATGGACCCTTATACCTGACTTGTACTCAGAGTCGAGCTTAGTTTGGTACGATGGCCTAATAGATTCGATCTCTTTGTGTAGGTTGCAGCTCTGTTAACTCTTGTAGTCATCGTTGCGATCAACCTAGGCATTGGCTTATTTCCTCACGTTGATAACTTTGCCCATATTGGAGGCTTCTCATCAGGTTTCCTCCTAGGTTTTGTTTTATTAATCCGGCCTCAGTTTGGTTGGATGGAACGCGAGGATCTTCCTTTTCCAGCCCAGATTTTATCCAAATACAAAGCATACCAATTCATCTTGTGGGTGATCGCATTGCTTTTACTAGTAGCTGGGTGAGAAATCTTCATATATAGTAGCTTGTACAAATTTATCTCATATCGCATGAAGTTTCTCAGATTATGTACTCAATCAATTCTCACTGCCTGTTTCTTCTGCAGATTTGTTGTTGGATTAATCATGCTTTTTACTGGAGTGAATGGAAATGACCATTGCCATTGGTGCCACTACTTGAACTGTGTGCCAACATCAAGGTGGGTTTGCGAGAATTGAATTACTCCGAGCTTTAGCAGTGTTTATAAATACATCAAGGCAAACTTTCAACAAGATGGATGAGCTCTCGGAGATGTATCTTTTGTTCTGGTTAGATGCTGTTGTACATAGCTCAAATCTGGTTTTGTTTTGTAGAGTTTTGTTACTCTCGTGTGTAGTGTGTAATGTGTTAGACAATCTTGCACAATGAAGATTGCTGGCTGGAAATGACAGAGATAGTTGCTGAATTGAAATATATTTAAAAAATCAACTTCACATTAATTGAGATGACTTGAGTTGATAATCTCAGACTGTCAAATAGGAAGGAAGAGCTGCTTGGAAAATTGAACTGCTTGGAAGACTTGGCCGAGATGTCCGAGATTCGAGACCGAGATATCTGAGACCCGAGGTTGAGATGTCTAAGATCGAGGTCGAGTTGTCCAAGATCGAGATCGAGATGTCTGAGGCCGAGATCGAGATGTCTGAGGCTGAGACAACCTAATCAGTCGAGTGTCGAGACGCTGAGTCAGGAAAGGAAGATTCTGAGACCTGCATTTGATGCAATTTTCTTAAAATATATTCGTCCTCTCCGACAATGCTTCAAGATTACGATGGATGTCTGTTTCCCAGGAAACAACGGGAAGACCACGTTGACAATCAAACACTGGTTGTTTGTGGCGAACTGAGTGAGTACTCGAATGCTATCATGGGTAGAGCTGCAAAACGGGTGCACGACAGAGAGAATGAATGAGGTAACGAAGGTGGAGGAGTGTCTTTTCGCTATTGCATCAATCTGCTCTCAATGTCATGACCTCCTTTTATAGGAGCTTCATACCTCTGTTGCATGCCCTCGGGGCTATGGTGTAGCGACAGGGCGCCTAGGTTGTTATCCAGACACTCGCGGTTCGATCCCCAGCTATGACACATTTGTAGGGATTTTTTCTCCAAATGAGACACGCACCCAAAGGATGTTGGGCTTCTGGTCGTCCACTGCGAGTGCTTCCTGATTTACCCTGGTGGCCGGTGGAAAAAATTTTGTGGGGCCGTGTCGGTCATCCCCAGAGCTAGTTGGGTATATCATTTTTTTCATCATGAGATCTAGGGGTTAAATCTTGACTAGTAGCCAGGTTGCTGCCTCCTCATGCACTGGTCACTGTTCGGGCTAGTAGTCACCCGTGATTTACCTCCTCCGTGTTGGTATAGGGATGGGCTGGTGGGGGCGCTGAGGACAAGCGTTTCACTTTTTTGTCATCTTCATACCTTCGCAACATTGAATGATTGAGTAATGATCATTCATTGCCTCTAGCTCCTTGATCATCAATAGTGACCATGTTAAATCGGCAGTTATGGATTCTCCATTAATCATCGATTAATGTATCCATTATATTTGAGCAGCAAACAAAAAGATTAAGGTGAAAAAATGTTGGTTCATTTGCTTGGGCAAATTTTTACCTCATCGATCCGACATTCGACGCGTGCAGGTCGTGCTCGCACACGAGTCATTCAATGCAATTCGGGCCCTGAATTTGCACCCCTTGCAGGTCCACGCATTAGAGAGTCTTTTCTTATGTATTTTTTCACAACATCAATCCTTGTGAAATAATATACAACAACAATAACAACAACCGAGCCTTATCCCACTATGTGGGGTCGGCTATATGGATCCTTTTACGCCATTGAGCT
>JBBUKS010381958.1:0-19286 GCA_038050645.1 Hedychium gardnerianum
TCGAAATCTAGTAGGCGGTGCCTCAGAAGAAGATAAGAAGTGGAGGGGAGTTTTGATTCTTAATATGTCTCGGGGACTATTCTCTTATCTCTAAGGTAATTAAACAGCTAACTCCATGATGTCATGCGGTCGATTCCTTTTCTATCACTCACAATCTCTTCTCAGTTGCTCTCTATCTTTCCGCCCTCGCAGGCACTGTCTCGCATCCTGAGTGGTTGGGGCAGTTCGTTATAGGATACTTTGCAGTTCTCGTTCTTAAAATATTTCGGGTTCTAAGAAAAAGCATATCTTGGAACCCTGAGTATCACATTTTGTTTCTTTACTATATCGCCTCAGCGATCAAAGTCCAGAAAAGCATGCATAGGTGTCGGTTAGTAGTCCATTCTTTTGCTCTATGTTGTTTGGAAAAACGCCTTCTAAAATTTTTTCATCTGGGATGCATTGAGCGTAATACTGTATCAAATTTTATTTTTGAGTTTCAGAGCTAGAATCACTCGGGCAGATTTTTCCAATTCGTGTGAAGTACGGAAGAGGGTTGGCTGATTTCCCCCTCCCCTCTCCCCTAATTTTCTTCTGTGAAGTCTTATCAACGTCACTAATCAATTTCTCAAACAGGTTCGGAAGAATGGAATCGATTTAACAGAGTCATCTCATGCGTTCTCATCTTCTAATGGTATTAACTTATCATTCTGTATGATATGATATAGTGCTATAGAATGTGGTTCCAACTTGAGACTTATGTAAATATGTTTCTTTCAACAAACCATGAATAACTGAATTGTGCACATTGATGTAAGTTAGGAGTAACCAGGCACTAATCTTTGTGAAAAAAAGGATTTTTATTTTGTTAAATTACCTTAAACTTACTTTTGTCATTTCGTGAGGGAAAAAACACTTCCATATGGTGCTTTGTTCAAAGCTCTATATGGATGAACCAAGAGATACTGTTAATTAGCTATCTATGATTTACATCGACATTCAACCTAACCTGGTGTATTTTTACATAATTATTGTTCCAAATTACAATGTTAAATCCAAGCCATGCTACCCCTAACTATTTGGCTTAGATACATGGATCTTATTCCTAAATTGAACTTTGTTCAAGGCTATGTTATTAGTAGTAAAGATTTTGCAGATCATTTTTAATTGCAGTTTTCTATTGTCCCCTTCTACCCCTCACCTCTCACATGGTCACACCTTCAACATTAATTAATTCAATATGTTTATAACAATTATACTAGAACCTGCTGTTTTGTAGATCTCAGTACCAATCTTTTGGGTGACCGTTTGGGTACTAGATTGCTGCAGCTGCAAGTTATTAATGCACTTCGGAGGGGAGATAACCAGCAAGCCTCCAAATTTCTTTTAAACTTTGGTGAAGTGAAGGACCACTTAAATCCTAACAGTTTTGCTTATATTCTGGAATATTGTGCATCCAAGGGTGATCCATTGGTAATGATTAATTTTGTCTTTATTATTTAAATTTAAATTTAATTAATTTGTCTTTATTATTTGTTAGAGAATCCAACTGCACCTTTAGCTATGTGTAGAAAATAACTATTTCCTAATTTTGACAATTCTTCAAGGCTGCATTCATCTAGTCAGTCTCTGGATTTTAGTGAGGGTCATAGTTTTCTTTGTTTTAAAATAATTAGGATCCTAAAGAGTGTTTATGCATAATCTAAGAAAATTCAGGAACCTTTATACTACTGATATATTCTTCTACAAGTACATTGGGATAGCCTGGAATATGTTAATAGAGATGTATAGTTTTTTTTGGAGTACTTTAACTGTCAGAGGATCAGTATAGAGAGAAGGGAACTGGAAGCTTATACATACTACTGCATGCTTAACTTATTCTTCATACCTAAAAGCATGCTCAGCCTCAGTTTGTTTATGAGTTCAATGCTGTGTAGTTTGCTATTAGGTAGAAATGCAAAAAAATATCCATGACAATGCTGAAATACTAGATCAAAAATTTGATATACAAATCCATTAAAGACTACAGATCAAACATTCATTTTTTTCCCATCGGGTTTAATAGTATTTGAGTATATGCATGCTAGATTGCTACTTCAGGAAATTATTTGGTTCCCTATACCTTCTGCTGAAAGAGCAGATTTCTATTTTCTTCATTTTCTTATAAACAGTTTGCTGATAATTAGCATTATTTCCCATCTTTTGTTCTTATTGGTGTTCTTATTGTTTAGTTTGCTATGGAGACATGGAATATGATGGAGAAAAAAGATATTGCCTTAAACAAGAGAAGTTGCAGCTTCATACTTCAAGCTTTTAGTAAACGAGGATACATGGATCAGGTTTGTTTTGATTGTGGTTATTCTATTACTGTTACCTACTATGGTGATAAAGGAAATTGTTTGTAAAACTATATCATAGAATATTTTCCTGGAAAATGGATAATTGTAATTTAAAATACGATCTCTTTCTTTTTAGCAAAAAAAAATAATCCTCCTTTGTAAAAATATTTTAGAGTTCAGAAGACGGAGGCTAATATGTTATTTTACTTTTATTTTCATTTTCCAGATTGTCTTTGTTGTGGAAATGGAGAATTGAAATTTTTTTTGCTATGCAAATGCAGTTCACAAGAAACTCTTTCCTTCAACATTTTAGAGTTCATTTCTATGGCGGCTCAGACTCCAAACAATGTTACTGCCCACATAGCTATTCCTAGGAATATTATATGGAAAACTGGAAAATCTACTCCTATGATTGAAGTGGGAAAAATATGGAAAGCCTGTTCCTTATTATTCCCCTAGTTGCTTACATATCTCTCACAATTTTCTGTTGCTATGTTTTCACAACTGCAGAAGGCCAAACTAAGCCTAAATTAGGAAAATTCTTATGAAGATGTATACGCTGTTGGTGTGTATCCATTTTTTTCCTTTTAATTGGCATTGGTTTTCCTAGGCACCAAATGTAGGTGTTGGGTTTTTTCTGGGCACCAAATTTAGTTGAATATATCCCGAGCCACTCCCATCCATAGTAGTAATTGTTTAGTCTTTGATCTGACTTTCTGGGTTCTTCAGTCCTCTAGCTGGTTCAACTAAATGAGTATAACAAAATGGAAAATTTCTTTTCCAGAAATGTCAGTATTTAGGGAATTGTTCTCTTTTTATTTCTATGATTATTAGAATACCACTTTAGCATTCAGGATCATCCTGAGACGGGTCACATGCTTGTCTGCTTCTGTTGTCTGTCCTTTCTCACTGTATATATTCCTTTATAAACTTTAGCTTGAGCATGATTCTAGAAGTCATTCGTCATCTTTTACAGGAAATTTTCTTGCTCAATTATTCACTTTTCATAGGCATTTAGCTTGCTTAATTCTCTTGGGGAAAATGATCGGGTGCATTCTTCACTGCCAATGTTTAATATTTTCTTAAGTGGATGTTGGAGTTCGAAGAGCTTCAATTATGTTAACCATTGCTTGGGGCTGATGGAAACTCAACTTATTGGCAAGTCTGAAGTAACCTACTGGGAACTTCTTAAGGTTGGAATTCAATCTGAATTTTTTTTATGAGAACATGTAATAGAGTAGCATGAATTATATCTGCGACATAATGATCTAAAGTTTAGATGTTTACTTGGTTGACTTAATAATCAATCATGCAGTATGTTTAACTGTCTGTTTAAAGTAGACTTTAACAAATGAAATATTCTTAACTGTGTTTGAAGTATCTACAGACAGTTATATGGTATATTTTGATACATTTACATTCACTGCTTGGGCTTGTTTCCCATCCCAGGCCCTTTCTCCTTCTTGCTTTCAAGAAAAGTGAAACCTTTGTATTGTCCTTTTGGTCTTTGATATTTTGTTATTATTTGTCTGCTAAATTTGCATATTTTCTTGGTCTTTCGTCCATAATGACAATACTGCTAATTTTAGTAAAATTTCCAATTTGATGATAATACTGCTAATTTCAGTAAAATTTCCAATTTTGTCATCTACTCAACATAGAAATGGTTTTGATAGACTATATTTTTGAACATGTTTAGTTTGTCTGATTTATATCATGATCTACCGTGCATAAGATATATATGTCTTTTGATAGAGTCTAAAATTCTGGCTGTTGCATGAACTTCCATCAGTGTAATTCAGATTGTAAATGCTAGTGTATGAATGGATGTGATTTCTAGACAAGCTGAGAGCTTAGATTATTTGTTTATTCTTTATTATTTGATCATGTTGATGGGTTATTATATGTGGTACTTCATATCATTTCTGTATTATGGGTGGACGGACAGTCACATGCTCACGTCCAAGTCTCCTTGTCATGTTTGGAATGATATCCACTATACCCTGTCTCACCTTGCTGGTGATGTATGCAATCAAAGGCTGCATTGCATCAGTGATCTGAGTCTTCTCTGGTGGTTTTGCTGAACTACCTGTTTCAGATGTGTTTTGGTTGTTCCTCAGGCACTTATACCAATGTTTTATAGTTGAGTAAATGTTTAATTGTTGCTTCTTTGTTTTGGTTTCTGCTACTGGTGCTTTGGATGTTCAATTGCTAATACTAAAAGGTTCTTTAGCTTGCAGTTTTGCAGAGAAGTCTATCTTCAGTTCATGAGATCTGGAAGGACTATGCTAGATATTACAATCCAAGTGTAATAATGTTACGGAAATTTATTTGGTCCTTCAGTAGGTTAGGTGATCTTGAATCTGCAAATGCTGCCTTAAAACATCTAGTCATGTTTGCAAGGCAAGGTAGTGCTTGCCTTTCAAAATCTTCTTCTGGACAATATCGTTCATCAGGTTTAGATATCCCTATGCCTTCAAAGGACAAACTATGCGAGAAGTTTTTGTTGGACAATCCAACTTCCTTAACCCACAGCGGAAACCCTGAGAAAAGTGTAGGTTTGGAAGCTAGCCTGGAGGTATTGGATATGAGACATAACAATGACAATTGGAATCTTGAATTAGAGAAAAACTTTGATGGTCAATCACGATCTGACAAAGTTGATACACTTGTATCCGGAACCCTAATAGATCAATTAATAAGCAAGTCAGGGAAAAGTAAAAGCATTTCAGAGGCACATGAAATCATTGATGATGCTGTTCTAAACAACCTAAGCTTCAAAGACAAGCAAGAAGGTTTTTGTGATCCGAGAACTGAAAACATGAAACAGATATCGAAAAGGTTCTCGCGTCCACTTATGAACTTGTTGAGATGGTCTTTTAATGACATCATACATGCCTGTGCAGAATTGAATAATTACCAATTGGCTGAGCAGCTATTTGTGCAGGTACAGTCATCTGTCATATGTATACTTTTGTTATATTTTAATTTCTTGGCCGTGAAAGTATTTGTTGTTTTTGCTTCTTTGGATGTGATTTTTTTGCTCCTATGTATACATCTACCTTTTATAGATTACTTTGGTTCTAAATGTCATAAAATTTTCTACTTGCGGCATATGTTTCTAATATAGACCATTTGGGTTCCATAAAAAAAAAAAAATATAGACCACAACCAAAAGGCCTTGACAAAATATATATATATATATATATATATATATATTACCTCCTAGTCTAAGATGGTTCTGGTCTTTTTGGTGAACTTATATTTACAGCCCCCACAGTTGGTACCAATCAAGATTGGCAACCATGATTCAGAAAAATATGTTAATTTGTTAATAATGCAGTAAGATTACGCGGACAACCAGTCTGGTGTATTTCCAGTAGAGGACTAAAATTGTGAGTTTATGTTAATAGAAGGTATGAAAGCGCGCACAGAATCTTTGCAGACTGTTTACCTGGGTAGCAATATCAGAGGAAGAGTTGAAGTAGAGGGAAGAGAGCCTCTCCCTCCTTTTACTTGAGAGAAATTGGCAAGAGAGGAACGGATGAACTAATAATGTTATCCTATTTGAGCTGACATGCTAGGCACCAAATACAGTCTGTTTCATTGATAGGATATTTATTCAACATTTTCAGATTTCTGCCAACTAATTTTCTCCCATTTCTCCATTTTTCTCATCCATACTTTGCCCTTAAACACAAATAATCTAGTTATAACTCGATTTTCTTTCTTAAACTAAGATCTTCCATTCTACAAATCCTAATCTTAAAGTAACCACAGCATTAGAAGCAATGGTTGAATGAGGCTTTATTGGAGCCATTGGTGTGAGATAAACTGCATGCTGACTTAATGAAACTTCATACAAAACCATGATATATATTTAACATATTGCTTTGAGCATTGCTAGAGAAATCTTAAGAGATGTTTTGTATTTGGACATTATAAGTTATGTTTATTGTTTTTACTATTTGAATGTGCTAATTGTAATGTTTCTTGTTCTTTGGTTCAATTCAGAATATTTCATGCATAGTAGAATAACTTAAATTTTAGTTTCATATTCTTTGGAAGTCACAGAAATTTCATCTTGGTGTCTCATTTCTTGTATTACTGATATTCACTTCGTTTAGAAATTCTTGGTTCACCTGCACTTCTATTGTTTTTCCTTCTAAAATTCAGCACTAATTGAGTTTATATTTTTCTGTAGATGTTTGACATCGGGTTGAAACCTTCTAAACATACATATGATGGCTTTGTTAAAGCTGCCATTGCAGGAAAGGGAGTTGAATATGGCATGAAAGTGGTATCTACCATAGCCATCTGAATCATGCCTTTGATACATGTTATAATGTCATAATTCTCTGTTGCCATATATTATTATGCAGCTATTCATTCCTGACTAGAATTGTAGACCTAATTGCATCAACAGAATTAAAAGATTGCTTCAAGTACTGTCAAATTTATTTCCAGACTCAGACATTGTTTGGGTCCTTTATAAGATTTTGTTTCAACATTTATTTAACTTACTATTTCTACGCATTATTTTCCAGCTCAAGATGATGGAGGAAATGAACATTGAACCATATAATGATACTTATGCAGTTCTCTCAATTGGTTATAGCCGAAATTTTGAACTGGATTTGGCTGAGTTCTTTGCAGATAAGATATCTGTTAGCCTACCCAAGTACATGTATACCTACAATACTTTGCTCGCTGCCTGTGGTATCATGGTAACCAGGTTCTTCCTGAAAATGTTAATATTCAATGCATTTTATTTTCTATGTTTCCTTTTCTTTTCATTACATCTAACTAAGCCTTTTTTATCCTTTACTTCAATAAGTAGTATACAGTTGAAATATTTTTATTATACCAATGCATATTTGATTGTCTTTCCTTTCAGAGACAACCCTGATATGGTTATTGAAAATCTAGTTACTATTGAAGTTATTCCTCTTTTTTAAGAAAATTTTACTATTTTTACTTCCATCCATTAACTGTGGCACTCCACATATGCCCCAAGTTTTATCATATCTTCATAACCATGATTATTTCTTTCTTTTCCACTTGTTACTGCAAGTTTAAAATAAAATTGTTGTGCCATAATACACGTTTCTTGAATACACTTTCTTCCAAGTTGTGCTCTTCAAGTAATTGGTGTTGCTATTTTCGTCCATGTTCTTAATATTGTATGTGGGTTTATCATCAATGGTTAGTACCATGCTATATAGTAATAGAATGAGATGCTTCTGTCAATGACTGGTTTTGCTAGTCCCAATCATTGAATTATTGAGAATTTCAAACTGTTTACAGATGCTGGTCCAAGAGCTACTTGATTCAATGCATCTTTGAGAATTAAGATCTAAATGGACAGAGGAGTTACATCAATTGCTAGAATAATAATGACATACCAAGTTGTTCTAACTATAGAGGAATTAACTTGGGGAATCTCACTATTGAACTTTGGGAAATGATAATTGAAGGAAAACAATAAGTGAAGTGATTATTTTGAAGAATCAAACTTGTTCTATTTTTGGAAGGATAGCAGTTGATGATAGTTATTCAATAAGATAATTGAGTTAGAGAGGTCTAGGAAATAGTTTGGTTTATTGCTTATCATGTTTTTGTCATGGGGTGTGCATTTTAATGAATTTCCTAAGAACTAACACCAAATATATGAAATATAAAGTCGATGGCACAAAGAAATTTAGTGGAATAGTAAGTTGGATGGACATCCTCAGATCTAACACTAACGAGAGATTGGTGAAGGGGTTATTCATATGATAAAGAGTGGATGGTTAGAATAGAGTTAATGCTGAAGTTCTGTTTGATGTTATGTGCCCTTTAGGTTGTTGGACAATGTTCCATTACCTGTGTTTAACATTTAGCAGTAAGTTTGTACAGTAGAGATGGAAAATATTTAGATTGATGTATGAGATGAAATAAAATTAATAACATTCCCAGGCAATTAGGTGTAACTTCCATTGATGATAAAGGAGAGAAATCAAGTTTTATGGTATTGGTAGGTTCAAAGATAATAATGAAACAATTAGAGTTGAAGGTGTGAATAGAATCATAACAAAGTACATAATTTTTTTTTTTTTGAAGAGCTTCAAATTGCTTGGGTTTTACTAACAATATTACTTCTCATAGGCAACAATAGGATGCAATTTGTGTATTCGATCTCAAATTGTCGAGACATACTGCCTGTTTTTGTTATCTAACCAACTTGTTTACTACACTAATGAAATGACAGATAAACTAGCTTTGACAAGGATTACTTGACAGAGCTTTATAATACCTTGATTCATTTGTCCAGAGTTCTGCTCATGTTAGATCCTTTTCTATTCAATATGTTTCATTAGTGAATGCTACACTATGTTATCATCAACACTTTACCAACAATGCAACTGCCTGCCTGGTGTTTTGAAGAAGGCTTCAACTTGGTTATTATCCAAATTCTTTATTTACATTCTCCCCATGTAGGGTGAACCGGAACGCGCAGTTCGTCTTCTTGTGAAGCTCAAGAAACTGAACATGAAGTTAAATATTTCAACCTATGCGCTTATGTTCTCGTTGTTTGGTACTGTCAATGCTCCTTATGAGAAGGGAAATATTCTTTCCCGTCTTGATGTTTCCAAAAGAATTAGTGCTATTGAGATGGATATGGCAAATAATGGAATTCAACACAGTTATACATCCTTGAAGAATCTGGTACTTTGTTTTCTTTTCCTGCTTACTGCTTCTCCTTCATAACACAAACCAGATTTGGATCTTGATATACCATTATACTACATGATTCTGATTGGACTGCCACAAGTTACATCAATATAGTATTACAAATGCTTAAAACATAGTGGACAGATCTGTAGTAAAAAAGATAATTGATAATTCTATATCATGATTGTAATTCCAATGAACATGATCATGAAGATGCCTGCTATCAGTTGGTAAGAAACCTTGCAAGCTGTTTCCATGGTGTTCAGTTCAATACCAATCTTTGCCTAAATAAGACTTGCTTCCATATGCATAATATATTCCAAAAAAATCGAATGAACAATCTTGCTCAGGCTTCCATATGTATATTATATTTTCAAAAAAAAAAAGAAAGAAAATTCCATTATATACTGAAATAGAATAATAGCTCTGTGCAAATAGATATGTACCTGTGGGGTGAATGATGTATAGACATTATTAAAAATTATTTAATTTGTAGCTCTTGTGCAAATCCTCATTGAATAATTTTTAAAAAAAATAACAATGATAAAATTTGATTGTTATTTTCTCAAAAGAACCTTTTGTGTTATGATAATTTAGAATGTTTCAGGTTCCATAATGGCCTGATGTAGATCCTGATATCCTCATTTTTTATTTGCTTTTTGATGGTTTACTTTTTCTTCTATACAATCAGGCATTTGCATTCCCTCATATATCCTGGAAAAACAATTTTTGATGGACAGTCCTATTTTCCTCATAATGTAGGCAGTCTAGAGAATATGTTTTTAGAATGTGGGGGAAGAAATATGAATGATAAGTGAATAATAATATTTTCTGACAATTAGTCCTTGCCAAGTAAAAATTCCGATTTCTTTTCTTTTTGAAATTTTTTTTAAACCTTTATAACCTTGAAACCTAGTTTCTGTCATTGTATTGTAAACTGTAGGCAATTTAGCTTTTCATTCCCCCAGCTATATATTTAGTACAATCTGGTTTGGCATTTTTAGTTCCGAAATCTTGTTTGATAGCTTTTCATTCCCCCAGCTTGTATTAGTTGCAGAGGTCTTAACTTTTGTGTGTATGGTTGGTTTGAGTAGATTTGGGTGGTTGACTACCTTGTATAACTTCTATGCTGCAGATTAGTGCTTTAGGAGATGAAGGCATGATAGAAGAAATGCTGCAGTATCTAAATGTGGCTGAGAACATGCTATGGCAGGCAGACGGTCACCAGAAAACTGATTTGTATAATGTTGTACTGCATGCACTTGTACAAGCAAAGGAGGTATCTGGGATGATAGCATACAATCCTATTTTCATCCGCTCTTTCTGCACGTACTTTTCCTTACATAAATATTTATAAATATCCTATTCTTTCAGTTTCACAAGGCAATTGAAGTCTTCAGAGGTATGAGATTATGCAGTTTTCCTGCTAATGTTGGAACATACAACATGATGATAGAATGCTGCAGCATTCTTAAAAGTTTCAAGTCTGCTTGTGCGATTCTTTCCTTGATGATACGAGATGGGTTCTGCCCGCAGATTTTGACTTTTACTGCCTTGATTAAGGTATGATCTTGTATTTTTTTAATCATCAAAACTATCAAAGAAAAGTTTTAGGAAGATGAGAACATTTTCCCTAATCTAATTTTGTATGGGGAATCTTAACAGGTTCTTCTAGCAAATGAAGATTTTGAAGGAGCTCTATGTGTTTTGGATCAAGCAAGGTCCGAAGGCGTTCAGCCTGATGTCCAGTTTTTTAACACGATCCTTTGGCAAGCATTTCTAAAGGTATTTTGGTATCAGCCATTTATCTGCACTGTTCCCCCTAATTTCAAACAATCAGCTGATAAGTCAAAATATTGTTGTTTTTTTCAGGGTAGAATTGATGTGATAGAAATTATAATCGAGACGATGCATAGGGAGAAAATAAGTCCTGATCCATCTTCTCTATGGTACACATTCACTGCATATGTAGAGAATGAATTCCACAGCACGGCTATGGAGGCACTCCAGGTGCTGAGCATGCGGATGATCTCTGAAGAAGCTGAGATTCTTCAAGAGAAAAGGGATACTTTTGAGCAATTAATACTTAGTGAAGATTCAGATGTCGAGCTACAGATTGTTCAAACAACTTTTGAAAATTCACAAGAATTTCTTGCAACTGCTCTAATAAACTTGAGGTGGTGTGCTATCATGGGTTCCTCCATATCATGGAATCCAGAGGAAAGTCCATGGGCGAAAAGGCTTGCCACTTTAGTTTCTTCTTGAATGCAATTTTCATTTCCCCCCCCCTCGTTTAAGGAAATAGATAGGTCATTTTCAATCTACAAGTTGTTGTATAAATAAAATAAATGTTACTTGGTAAATTAGCCCATGTTACAGCTGAAACATAGCAAGTGCATAACCACAAGCTTGTAAACGTGTAGACAACGATCACGAATTGTAACATTACTTCACGGGAACACTTCAGTAAGGAGCGTTCAGTTTGTACCGTTGAATAAGATTACAGAATCTAACAAAACAGCTAGTGATCAGCAAAAGGCTCAAGATAATCTTTGGCATCATTGTGATGCCAAAGTTTACTTTTTTGTTTTAGAAAAAAGAGTTTTGCTTTCTCTTGGATATTCTGTTTCCTCAGACAGATGGATCGGTGAAGGGATGATTAGCAGAGGAGTCGATTACTTGTCACTATTTGTTAGAACACAATTATCCGAAGGATGACCTTTTGATTTGTTTTTTTTTCTTTTCTTAAAATCAAAATTTGATCCATTCAAACGACATTGCTGTTTGAGCTGAACTCCTTATCTATTTCAGCTCAAACAGAACGGGTGCCGATAGAATTTTTCCGGCTAATTTCTAGGGCCACAAGTCGACCGCTCCTCGTCCTTCGTTATCTCGAAGCTGAAGCTGCAACGGTAGACGAGGGTATAGAAGACAGCGTCTCCTTGACCTTCGTCTTCTTGCTTCGAGTCGGTCGCGATGAGCATCCAGGCTTCTTTCCACGGCGTCGCACTCCCGAGCCTCGCATCCGCTTCCTCCTCGCTTCATCCTTCACGTCGTCTCCTGGTCTGTGCCAAAGGTTTGCTGTGCTGACACTCACTTCTTTGTCGTTCGATTGAATCCCTTTCCGGTTTGGGGTCGGCTTGGCTATCTTTTGAATGTTAAAAAGTGTCTGGTACCTTCGAAATATCGAAGTTCAGTATGTTCTCCTTTGTTTGATTGAGTCTATGTCGATCCTTCGGGCGGGAGCATTTAGCTTAATCTGCGAGAAACCCCCTAAATTTTTATCTTTGGGCATTAGCATGTTGCTAGCTGATAGAATGCGCTTGAGCATTCTTGGAATTTAGCCCAAATAAGAATATATTGATAAAACAATTCCGTACCGCATGTTTTGATTGGATTTTTCTTCGTGTTATTTTCAAGAAAACAAATCATTACTGTCGAAGGAATTAAAGGTTCGTGGTTCTTTCGTAGAACATCTTCAGAGAATTCTAATCTATTGTTCCGATTCAACTTTCCGACCAGTTTATTGAACTCTGCATGTAGTTGATTTGTATATAACAATCAAATTTTTGCAGCGGAGCCATCTGATAAATCTGTTGAAGTCATGAGGAAATTCTCAGAGCAGTATGCTCGTCGTTCAGGAACATACTTTTGTGTTGATAAAGGAGTCACTTCTGTTGTTATAAAGGTAACTTTGGATTTGCTGTTTCCGAATTACATTTTTTTCTTATTAGTTCTTTTTTGATTGAATTATTTGTCAGGAACAACTGTTACAGTTAGTACTTAGTAATATGTTAGACGTCTCATTTATGTTTTTTAGTGAAATTAGTGCTATTTTTATTCAAGTTTTACTAGCATACACGAGGAAGAGAGAAGCCTATTGCAACAGTTGCATGCAGATCATTATACATGTGAAATTAAAGTGTTTTTGACACTCTTGCTACAACACAGGCGTTTCCCTCTATAGATCCCACGTATGCATATAATTGACCTACTGAACTAGGTACACATATCCTGTAACATTCTTCATTCTGGTCGGATATGGACTGTTGCTCGTGCTATTGTGTTTTTTATTGCACTGTTGGATCTACCTTATTTCTTCTATAATTTAGTTGCAAGTTTGCTACAACTACAAGTTTTACGAAAAAAATACATATGGATTTATGGATATCAGGAAGGGTTATTCTTTTCACTATCCATTTTTAAAAGAATAATATCACATTATGGGTATAAAAAGTAAGTTTGGTTTTCACAGGGACTTGCTGATCACAGAGATACAATTGGAGCACCATTGTGTCCTTGTAGGTAATTTCTTAAATCTTGCTAAATTAATTTAACATATTTGATTGGAAACATATAGAAATGAAACACTTCCTTGACACGGATTATGCATCAGGCATTATGATGACAAAGCCGCTGAAGTAGCACAAGGATTTTGGAACTGCCCATGCGTACCTATGCGAGAAAGGTCTGCAATGTCAAACTTTTCTACATCACAGTGAAAATGAATTTATTCTATTTCCACCAATGAATGAATGTAGAAGGTCTAGGAATAAAATATGATGACATGTCAGTTTACATCTGCGCCTCCATAGCAGATTTTAAGGGGTACTTTTGTTGAGATATCAAATAGTTTACTCGGTCATGTATTCCAAACTGAATTACTGTAGGGTAACTGGTTGATGAATGGCTTTGAACTATATCATAGCCTTAGGTTGGTTAAGTTTAGATGGTGATCTTTTTATACAATCATCCTACTTGCTTACATGACTTGGCCTACTTAATTTTCCTATCTGATCTTACCTATTTTTACATAACCGAACAAATGATGCTCCTAAGGTGCCACATTTTTTAAAAATCATAATATAATAAAATATTGGTTTTAGTGACTTACTGAATTATTCAGTGTCTGCTATTTATGATATATGGTGCTGTATTTTTTTATCAGGAAGGAGTGTCACTGTATGCTTTTTCTCACCCCTGACAATGATTTTGCCGGAATAGAGCAAGTATGCCATTTGTCATTTCTTTTTTCCGTTATTATTTTTTCTTGTGATTGTATATTAATAGTGCTATAGAATATCCTAAATAACCTCTAGTAGTTTATAGGATTGTGAGGAAGGGTTAGGAAAACCAAGCATGAGGTATGAGGAATAGAGTGTGGAACAAGTAAAATCTGATTCACAAGAAATTAATAGCAAATAAATAGTACAAATACAAGAAGATTTAACTTGCGCCATAATTTGGAGGAGTTGGGCAGTTAGTAATGATGAAAATTTCCATGAGGAGTCTGAAGACTAGTGAGGTTGAATTACACTTTGTAATCTTTTATCTTTACTTATGTCAGTATTGCTAGTTCCAAAGGACTGAATAACTCTTTTAGCCAACAGTAAAATAAGTTTGAGGTTTTGTAGATATAGTTGGAATTATGTGATGAAGAGAAGACAAACTCAGAAGATGCTTTGATGTCATTCAGGCATTCTAATCACATCAAGAGGGAGAAATCTCATATACGGGAGTAAACATATTTCATTTGTTGAATGTTCAATGCTCAATAGTTTTAATTTTTCATTTAGATAAGCTTCTCATACAAAGAGAAAGAAGGAAAAAATAGATTTTTAAATTTAATAAGTTTCCTCTCAGAAGTACTCAAATAGCTAATTGATTACCACATTTGTGACTTCAACAATATTTTTAATTTTATTTTTTTTAAAAAAATACTAGTGAACAGCCAAGTTCAATGATGGTTCAATTGTGGCAAAAGGCGAAACGCTCGCCCCCAGCGCCCCCGCCAGTCCGTCCCAGGACCAACACGGAGGAGGTAAATCACGGGGGGATGGTTCAAGATCCATGCAGCAAAATCCTAAATAGTCTGTGCTGCCTTGTTTTTTTTGGTGATATTATTTGAAAAATCTGATTGTCATCTTAAATCTTCACTAAATTGAGGATGTCTAGCCAACTACTTTTCCCTTCTTTAGTTAATATATTGAGTGTTGAAATAAAAGGGATTTCACGATAGGGCAACTTAGCATGTGCAAGTTGACTCATACCCAATTGCAGTTGTTACAATTTGTTGTAATGTACCCAATCCAACTATGAATCCTACTTGAGTTCTATGAATCCAGATGGACTTTCTGGTTTTCTTCTTTTGCATTTTCTTCTCAATTTTTGTCAGATAGTTTGAATTTACTTCTCTTGGAGATGTATGCTGAAAGTTTAATGCCTTTAGCTTAAGATAATGCTGTTATATGTTTTACTTCTAGTAATGTAAATTATCTTTTGCTTGGAAAACTTACATTCATTGTCTTGATTCTGAACAATATTATTAAAATCATATCTCCTCATGCGTGTGGTATCTAAAGTTGCACTTAAGGTTACCAATCTAACTAATGTATGGTGTCAATGCACTGCTGGCTTAATGTAAGGTACGTGGCTTTTTTGGTGAGGTTTGATGCCCAGTTTGAATGAAAATGGTTATGTTTTTCGAAGTTTTTGAAATCTAATATGATATAGACGTTATTGGCATTCATTACTTCCTATGATTACTTAGGATGCCCTGCTTTCAAGTGGCAGGATCTTTGGTACAGTGTGTGCTAAGTTTGTGTTAACAATTCATCTTTGTCAATGGCCTTTTACTATAAGTAGAGGTAGGCATTCCCATATTTGGATGAGCAGTCTAGATTCTTAGGATCTCGGTCCAGTTGTGGTTTTGGTTTGAAAAACTGTGAGGATCGAGAATACCCTTCTTAATGTTCATGGTTGACTTATGGGAGTCACTTCTGTAACCTGTTAAAAATTTATGTTACCCAACCTTTTTGATCTCCTACGATGCATGCATTGCCAATCTGTGATGCCAATTTTGTTTTGCAACATTATGAGTGTGTGGTCTGTGCCCATAGAATCATTCAGTTTGAATGTTTGAATTTTGTTATATCTTGTCCTCATCCACAGCTCTACTTCATTCACAAGCATGTTTGTGAAGAGATGTAGTAAGTAGCGTAACACCTCCTTACCAATAAAAGTGAATCAAAACCAGTTAACAGGAATCAGCTGTTGGCAATGTGAACTAGCAAAATGCTTGAAGCTTGTTTTCATAGACGACTTTATTTCCTTTCATAGTCTATATCACAGTACTGGAACCTTAGTAATGCAACAAATTTGTGTTTATCCCATATCTGATTAAACTTTTGCTGTTCACATGTTCTTGAGAAAGTTATTCCATATACATTCTCGTGGTTACATCTTTTACATTCCATGGTGAGTTATATTGCTGACTCACTGTTTATTTTCATTCAGACCATCTCTGTTGAAGAGATCAAGGAAACAACATCAAAAATATAACTAATTTTGCTGCAGCACGAAAAGTGGGGTACACAAACTGATAGAAAATTTGAACGTGCCCCTCTGCCAAAAATTGCGAGTTCCACGTCTATAGTTTTTCCAATGTGAATGAGCATCTCTTGACTATTGAGATCATACTTCAATACAATGTACGAGGAGGCAGTATGCTGAAATGTCAATGTTAGAAAAAAGGAGAGTTTTCTGATCCGTGCCCTTTCAATTAACCTTGTAGATGTTCATGCTTGGTGACGATGTAACCTCCATGCTTTTTTGCACTTCAAGATTCGACGTTCCACGCACCATAATTTTTTCCCCAATAAAAAATGAAACGGAATTGTTCTTTCATGGTCATGCAAACTCGATGTCATTTTCTCTGTAAATTCTCAAACTTGAGACAGCGAGATGGAGCTCCGAGACTTAAGTTAGTCGATGAGAGAAAACATCACATCACTTTTTGAATGCTAATCAGTAAACTCCTTGCTAGCAATAGCGATTCAGTATTTTTTTTGTGGTTGACTAGTAAATTTAAGAATATTCTATTTATTGTTTATATGTACATATTAATAAAAATGATGATTTTTTTTTAAAAAAAGGAAAAAGTGGGAACAAGAAAAATAAGAGAGAAAATATATTTTTAGAACGGCGCCGACTTGTTGGATCCATTACCAGCGGCCGTGCAACCGCTCCGAAACGACACCAACCAATCCGAATTCGCCAAACTGGGGCCATCATCGGCTGAGGGGCTTGTCGTCGGAGCCGGCGCAAGGCAGCGCGGAAACCTGTATCGGTCCCGGCTCATTCCAAAGAGCGCCGCTACGCAGTGCTCCTCCATCGCCACCGCCGCGTCACTCCTCATCAAGGCCACCACCGCCGGGACAGCCTCGGCATCCATCAGCGCGCTGCGCCCCTCACTGCAGGCTGCCAGGTCACTAATCACCCTCATCGCCAGTGGTGGCAGGCCAGGGCCCAGCCTCCGTGGCGAGGCTTGAGTCGCTGTCGCTCCTCCTCCTCTCCCGTCGCCGACGCAACGGAGAGAAGCGCACGCACAGCACTGGCGTTTTGTGCGATCTTGGGACGATTAGGATCTGAGAGGGAGAGGTAGTAGAGTGCCTTCACGGCGTCGCGACGACCGCGGAGGCCGGCACTGGACGGGCACGCAAACAGGCCAAGCAGCGGCGGGATGGCGCCTAGGGAGCCAATGATCACCCTGTTCTCTTCCTCAAGAGCAAGGCTGAAGAAGGCGGCGGCGGCGTGCTCTCGGGCCTCTGGCCGGCCGTGCCTGAGCACTTCTATGAGCGGCAATACCAAACCACAGCGCACAATTGGAACTTTATTTCCTGGCTCCAGCGACAGGTTCACGACGACGGCGACAGCGTTAATCTGGACAGCGGCACAGCGAGAGAGGACCATGGAGCGGATGGCAGCGTGTAGCCTGCGGCTACAGAGTTTGATCCGGCAGAAGCGATTCTCTCTGAAAACAGCTATGAATTCCTGCTCCTTAATGTCGTCCTCCGTCAACTTCGCCAGGATGTCATCTTCGAAAGCATCGATTTCGGAAATAGTAGGAGACAAAATGTCTGAGGAAGTCAAGATCGCAGATTTTGTGTCCTCGATCTCCACAGAGGGGGAGAGGATAAGGAAGAGGAAGAAGTGTGATGAGGTGAGGAGCTGGCGGTGGAGGGCGGCGAAAAAAAGGAGATTTTTCCGGAGACTCCTTGGAATTGATATCTATTTCACTCGATTTCCACCCCAATTTGTCGTCTTCTTTACCAATTGATCTAGAAGATTACGCCGAAACTTTCAAGCATTGATCCTTCTCGTTCTCTAGAACGAAGCGGAGCGAGGAGGATGGGGGAGACCACGGTCCTCGCACCAGTGGAGGATGGCTGATTTGAGAGTGACGTTGGGGGATCAATGCTTGAAAGTTTGAACACTCGCTGCAGAAAGTCTAGCCAAAGGAACTGAAGAAATTAAGTCTTTAAGGGTATGAGCCTCAGCTTAATGTTCATGGAGTTGAACTTTTGTTTCTAGCTAAAAGATTTGTATAGTTTGAACAGAATGAAAATTCATACAAATTTTTCAGTGCACCTATACAGAGACATGTGGTTTATGTGAGATTGGTCCAAAAGTATCTTTAGCGATGCAGAGTTTGTTAAGAATATACGGTCGCAAAAGGTGAAACGTTTGTCTTTAGTATTCCGGTTAGTTCATTCCAAAATTAATACGAAGGAGATAAATCATGAGAGCTAGTTTAACTGACCCGAACAGTAACCAGCACATGGGAGGTGACAGGAACCTGACTACTAGTCATGATTTAACCTTCATATCTCATGATAATAACATTCCATGTAATAGCCATCAGTCTATTTTGTGAAGACAAACCGTTATCATTTTTACAATTTGACCTACAGAGTTTGAACCAACGACCCCACACAACCACTACAATCCTCCTCTCAACCAGATGAGTTCAGGCCGGTTGTCTTGTTAAGAATACACAATCCTTGTTGTGGTTGAATCTTTACATGAATGACATAGGTGATGAGGTATGCTCATTGATGTAGTAAAAAGATGATTATATTCATCCCATACTCATTGACCATTATTGTACCCATGCTTTGTTGCTTCATTTATGAAATAAATTAGCATTATATATAGGCATATATATTACTTCCAATGTCCATAAGGGCAGCTTTGATCTCTTCTATAGTGAAAACTTTGACTAGTTTGGTTGCTTGACTTGAGTTTAATTGTCGTCCAGGGAAGTGAGAGTTGTCCATAGGATTGCATTGCACCTTTTGTCCAAGTGATGAAAGAACCCCACACATTCGTCAACCACCTCTTTTAAACTTGTTGTTTGATCCTTGTTTTGCTTGGTGAGCGTAACTATGACATTCCTTTTGTTGTTCCGCTTCA
>JBBUKS010382287.1:0-19279 GCA_038050645.1 Hedychium gardnerianum
CATCGCCTGAATCTGCTGCTTGGCATGTCTTGCGCACATGTCATGTCCGGATGAGTGTCAAGTCTGCCCCTACATGACTTGGGCTTTGGATAGCACACCTCGCACTGTCAAAATCCTTGTCGTTGCTTAGCATGCCTTGCGTGCATGCTTGGCTCGGACATTTTCCAAATCTGCCTCCGCATGCCTTGGGCTTGGACAGTGCCTCACGCACTGTCGCATCCTCTCCGCTGCTTGGCATGGCTTGCTCTCATGTTCGACTCAGATGATTGCCAAGCATGTCTCCTACATGACTTGGGCTTGGGCAGTGCCCCGCACATTGCTGCATCTGCTGCTTAGCATGTTGTGCGCCCTGCGCACATGCCCAATAAACTAGATCAAAAGAGCAGCGCCTCAATCCTTATGTCCAGCCTTGTCATCAAATTAGGAGGTCTAACACAAGCCCTCTAAGAGGGGGAGACTTTTCACCCAAAGGTCTCCATCCAACTACAATGAGCTCCTTGGATGGGCCCAGAAGTACATCAACGTTAAGGAAACCTAGAGGATGAAACAAAGTGAATAGAAATTGATAACCTGATTTATTGAGGAAGAAGAAAGAAGGGCAGGATATAGGACCCCAAGGGCAGTTGAGTACCTAGGGCACTTTGCCACTTATATGTGCTTAAAAGTATCTAACGAATGGGCGTTGCAGATCTGCGAAAAGAATCAAGTATTGCAATGACGCCCGAGTTTTGAAAAAGAGCCTAAGTGGCTACTGAACCACATTAAAAATCAAGTTAGCATTGCTTTCTTTCCTTTACTTATGTGCATTTTCTTTATCGCTCATTACTTGTGTTTTTGCGGAATAACTCACCTTCTTGTTGAAGTTTTTTTAAGGCTATTTACCCCCTTTCAATCCTACACATCATTCAAAATACTATAAAGTCAACCTTAAAGAAAGAGAAACATTATGTTCACCGACTGATTCACCCACCTAAGTTGATTAGATAGTTGACTCAACCACCAACCAACTAAAGACACTCTTTCAGTCAACTAGATCATCAATTACAATCATCCTAATAATTGAGTCCTTACTTAAATTGAAGACTACCCACTCTCAGGTACATGTTTCTCAACTCTCAACTCACTTAAGGGTTTAGGATAAAAAATATATATCTTGCCTTGAGTTCATCTCCAATCAAACTACTCATTTCTCAAATACACTTGATCCCTTAACTCGCTCCACGTGTCATCCTATATACACTCAATCCCTTGGCTCATTCCACGTGTCATTCTATATATCTCACATTATAATTCACCCGACTCAATTGTATTTTTAACATTTCTTATTATGTGATCTCTCAAATATCTCAACATTCTTTTGTCCTATGGTCCCTTGGATGTTAATATTCTTCTTTTAATCTCTATGGACCTCAAGTCATCAATAACTTTGGACACACTGAGTCTCCATGTGTATTTCAATAAGTCCCACGTAACTTCATACACATTAAATACAAATATGATTCTAATTTTTTTTTATCAAACATTAAAACTCATAATTAATTCCAATAACAAGGGACGCAAATGCACTAACAATGTCCACCTCATTTGTTAATGATAGGGTGCATGGAACACACCAGAACAACTTAAAGTCAATCTAGTTGCCTAAGAAACCTTGCATTCATCAAGCAGTGAGCAGGAGCAATATAATTGACTGGAGGTGCCTCAACAGGTTTTTCAGCCTTCTAGCCGAATAGCTCTTTGCTGCCTAGCAATACAAATGCAACAATTAATCTCAAAATTTTGCACGAATAAAATACAGAATGGTGAAAAGTCAATTTCATCAAGGTTTTAGTACACGCTCGTAGTAAATGTACGAGTGCGCATTATTAGTAATTAACAGCAAATACAACAAGATCATCTTATTAATGTTGGTTGAAATAGACTCAACAGAACACGCCGGCAGAAACTAAGAAACTCCAGATACGTGATCATCCTAGGCCTTCTAGGACAGTCCCATGACTTTTCCTGTGGTGATATCAATGTCAATGTCAAAGAAACATGGCCGAGTTGGAAGGCCAGGCATTGTGCTCATCGTCCCCACCAGAGGATATATGAATCCAGAACCAATGCTAGCCCTAACATCCCTGATGGGGAGAACAAATCCGACCGGGGCACCCTTTTGAGAAGCAATATGTGAGAACGAGTATTGGGTTTTGGCCATGCAGATTGGCAGGCCAGAAAATCCTTGCTTACTGTACATTTCAATTTGTTTGTCCGCCTACATAGAAACCAATAATATGGATCAGTAAAGAATAAATAAACACAAAATGAAAAGAACTATGACAAGCATATATCCATGTTTCAACTTTAGAAGTACAATAAAACTATCCATAGATGACTGTCAAGGTTGTGCAGGAAATATACATAGATTCTCATTTGGAGGATCTCACCTTGGCATTATTAACTTGAAGAATATTCTTTAGAGGGAGTACATAATTAAAGTGAATAGCTCAAAGGTAAGGAAAAAGGGGAAAGGATTACCTGTTCAGAGTACTCGACGCCACTAGCACCATATGACTTGGCAATTGCCTCAATTTTCTCCTTTATACTAATGTCCAAAGGATATAAGAACTTCAATGTCTTTGTTTGGTTTTCACATGCTCTTTGAACAGCAAATCCAAGGTCAACCTGGATTGTTCATCCACAAACAATGAGGTCATGAGCGCAAGGATGAGTGAGGACATGCATAACAAGAATTAATAGCCCTTTCTGACACAATTGAAGAATAAGCTAAGAAACAAATTTATAACTTTAATAGTCCTGCATTTATCTAGAAGCAGAGAGAAGATGAGTATCCAAGAGAGAATAAATTGAGGATAGTGTATTACTCAGAAATAGAAAACATGCTTGCTAAACAATTGTGATAGCAGCAGAAAATTGAAGGTGCATGAAGCATTACCAACAAACAAGGTTTTTAGACTTCGTGGTAAAAAATTGAAGGCAGATAAACCCTCCTGACAAACAAGGTTATAAGTGATCTTCTAGGAGCACGTAGGAGAACAATATAGAAAACATGCAGAAATCCAGCTGGAAACTAGGTGTGCAAACAATATAAAAAACATGCAGAAAGCAAGTTGGAAACTAGATGTTCTACAAATGTATTTGTCAAATGATATATATGTGTGTGTAAAACATCTGCAACTTTACCAATGCAAAGACAACTTGAGCTGAAAATATGTGGACCACCACCTAGTAATTGGATTTTCCAATTAAAATTGAGATGGTTCCATTGAAAAGTTAAAGAATGATATTGCCTTGCATCAACTTTTCTATATAAACAGGAAGATGGTTCAACAAGTCAAGAAAGATGTGAGTACAAACCGCTCCTTTTCCACCATGTGCATGATGAGTACATACAACAGCGTCAAAAGCACCAGCTGCTAAAGCTGCAGTTTTCACAGCATTCATCTCAGCATCAGTATCTGTTGCAAACTTATTGATAGCAACTACAACATTCACTCCATAGTTCCTAGTGTTTGAAATATGTCTGGCAAGGTTTATACAACCAGCCTCAACTAGAGCCACATTCTCAGTTGTATAAGCCTTGTCTAGAGGCTTTCCAGCAACAACATCAGGTCCACCCCCATGCATTTTGAGAGCTCTTATAGTTGCTACAATAATAGCACACTGAGGCACCAAACCACTGTACCTACACTTTATATTCATGAACTTTTCTGTGCCAATATCAGCACCAAAACCTGCTTCTGTCACTACAAAACCACCCTTGCCAACAAGCTTAAGGGCAATTTTATCAGCTACTATTGAAGAATTTCCATGAGCAATGTTGGCAAAAGGCCCAGCATGAACAAAGACAGGAGTTCCCTCAAGTGTCTGCATTAGAGTTGGATTTATAGCATCTTTCATTAGAACAGTAAGTGCACCTCCAACACCAAGATCATCAGCAGTAATAGGCTCACCATCCTTGCTGTTCCCTATTACCATTCTTCCAAGTCTTTCCCTCATGTCTGCAAGAGAAGTAGTAAGAGCTAAAACCGCCATGATTTCACTAGCCACTGATATGTCAAAGCCTGTTTCTCTGATCATCCCTTTCTCCTCAGGACCTTGACCTACAGTTATGTTTCTCAAGAACCGATCATTCACATCCATGACTCTTCTCCACGTAATGGAATCTGGGTCAATGTCAAGCCTAGCAAATCTTTTGACTTCTTCATGTGTAAGTTCATCTGGGTTGGTTTTTGAAATGCCAAGTTTTTTGAGACGCCTGAGCATAACATCTGCGAATGTGCGTTTTCCTTCTTTATTAGGTGGGCACAATCTATTAAATAGTGCTTTGTCTGACTGAGATGCCTCATGGAATATCCGTGTATCTATAGCTGCAGCAAGAAGATTGTTTGCAGCAGTGATTGCATGAATATCTCCGGTTAGATGAAGATTGAACTCATCCATTGGGATAACCTGACTGTAACCTCCACCAGCAGCCCCTCCTTTTATTCCAAAAGTTGGGCCTTGGGATGGTTGTCGGAGACAAGTAGCAACCTGAATGGAGATATATAGAATCAATAATTATCTAAAAATGAACAGTAACTGAAGAAAATAAAATCAATGAATGCTTGTTCGTTCTATGTAGACCTTAATCTACATTAAATTCTATGTAGTCATATATTAACTAAGATAATTTCAATTAAGTTTCCTAATTGATACAACTTACCTAATTATTAAAATTTTCAAGGTTTTCAAATAAGTGCAAAACATAGTTTAAACTTTAAAGTATCAAGCGAGTCACCCGACACAATTGATACTTTTTGTTTTAGTGGAGGACCAAGATAAGGCATAGGTAGAGACAAAGTTTAATCACTATACCGATCATGACAAAATAGTATCGCCCATACCAAGTAGGATTCAAGAGGTACTATTCTTTGTCTCAGTCAATATGGGCAGAAAACGGCAAGTTACAAAGGTCACGAGAAGATAAAAGAGCCTATAAAACATAATGCATACCTTAATGAGGCCCAACAAAGGTAGGGCAGCGAGTGTCAAAGGTCCAGATTGGTGGAGGAGAAAGAGAACTAGATAGGGTGGTCCAAGGAGATTTTGTGATCTCTCATAAGTTGATTTGGCAAAAGCGGTATGCAAAGGGGACTCACTGATGTTCAGATTCGTAACTTTGTGATTTCAATATATATATATACACACACATTTCTATGTTGTTATTATATGTTATATAACATATGTATAGTTATGTAATGTTATAACATTGATGTCGCAATCATGGGTGGAAGCTCCGCGTCATTAACAAGTCATAGTGTTTAGACAAGGAAACTCCGCCCCTGACGAATAAACTCCGTCATGGCCGATCCCAAGCCTAGATAAAGGAGGGTTGCATTAGGTTGTCAGCCAACGTTAAAACATAGGCAAATATTATATATGGATCTATCAAACTATTGCCTTAGGTTATTTTTCGGAATGAATGTGTTGCAGGGTCTGACTGCAACGGCTTGACAAAAACCATTATATCTCTATGAGAACTTGTAATGTTAAATATGCAAAAACTCTCATATCCTAAGTTTGATAAGGATAGGCATTATAAAAATATTAATTATCTCAGATTTGAAATATGGAACATAAGAACGCTCACCAACAAAGCAATAATGGTAGTAGATACGATTATTAAGGGAAGAATTAATATTTTATGTTTACAAAAGACAATATGGGTAAAGGAAAAGGCAAAAATGATAGATAACTCAGGTTTTAAATTATGGTACACAAGAAAAGTAAAACAAGAAATAGATTAAGTATTGTTTTATATAATTCATTAAAGGACGAAGTAGTAGGAGTAGTTAAAAGGGAGATAGGATTATAGCTCTAAAAAATAATGATAGCAAAAGAAAATATTAATGTAATTAATATATATGCACTTTAAGAAGGATTAGATGAAGATACCAAACATAAGTTTGGGAAGACTTAGATGAGATAGTACAAAACATTTTGATAAATGAGATGATTTCAATAGGAGGAGATTTAAATAAGCACGTAAAAGTAAAAAATGAGAAATATGATAGGGTACATGAAAGTTATAGTTTTGGAACAAGAAATGAAGAAGAAAAAACTATATTGGATTTCGCGATAGTATATGAACTTTAATAGCTAAAACGTTTTCAAGAAGATAGAAGAACACCTAGTTACTTTTAAAAGTGAGAACAATAAGTTGCAAATTAACTTTTTTATGATCAGAAAGAGTAATAGAAAAATTTGTAAGGATTGCAAGATTCCCTGGAGAAAACTTAACCACCCAACATAAGTTAGTGGTCTTAGATACATGCATCAAGCATAATATCAATAGAAGGAAGATGTGCATAGCTCCTAAGATCAAGCGGTGAAAGTTAAAGCATGGAAAGCAAAGTATCTTTAAAATGAGGGTAGGAGCATAAGTATTAAAAGAAATATATGACGTCTCGAATATATGGGATAAGATGACATCATATTTTAAAGCAATGGCTAAGAACGTACCGGGCGAGTCAAGAAAACAAACACCACCAAATAAAGAATCTTTAAGATGGAATAAAAAAAGTACAAGAGAAATTAAAGAAAAAAATAACTATCTATAAATTATCATACACTTGTAAGAATGAAGAAAACTTTAAAAAGTATGCAGTAGCAAAGAAAGAGACCAAGAAAATAGTAAGTAAAGCCAAGAATAAAGATTTTGAACACTTGTATAGAAAGCTTGATACAAAAGAAGGGGAAAGGGACCTCTACAAAAATAGCTAAAGCGAGAGAGGAAAACAAGAGATCTTTACCCAACTAAGATGCATTAAAGATGAATACTAATTAAAGATAAGAAAATAAAAGAGAGAAAGAAGAAGTATTTTCATCAATTTTTCAACGAAGGATTAAGTGACCAATTTAACTTAGGAAATTTAAGTATATTAAAATAAAATTTTAAATTTTTATCGGAGAATTCAAATTGTAGGAGTAGAATAGGCATTAAAATGGGATGAAAAATGAAAAAATGATATTCCAATAGTGATATGGAAGTGTTAGAGAAGCAAGGTATTAAATGACTTATGAAGTTATTTAACCTCATATAGAAAACGAAGAAAATGTGTGATCCGTGAAAGATAAAAACTTTAGTCTCCTGTATAAAAACAAAGGAGAGATACAAAATTGTGCGAATTATAAGGACATTAAGCTAATGAGTCATATCATGAATTTGAGAAAAAAGTGATAGAAAAAGGATTAAGAAGACCAAGGAGACTGAAAATCAATTTGTATTCATGCCTAAAAGGTCGATGATCGAAGCTATACATCTTGTGAGATAGCTGATTGAAAAGTATAGAAAAAAGAAGCAAGACTTACACATGATATTCATTAACCTACAAAAAAAAAAAATCCCAAGAGAAATTATGTGGAGAATTCTAGAAATAAAAAGTATTAGCGTAATGTATATTGAAGTAATTAAACATATATATGTATGATGATGTAATGACAAGTGTAAAGACTTCAAGAGGATTAACTGAAGTTTTTTATATAAAAATAGAGTTACATTAAGATCAACTCTAAGTTTATATCTTTTTTGCATTAGTTATGAATGAACTCATTGGACACGTCTAAGATAAATTACCATTGTGTATGTTGTTTATAAATTACATTGTTTTAGTCTATAAGACTCGTGAAGGAGTAAATGCTAAGCTCGAATCTTGGCGGAAGACACCAGAATTTAAAAAATTTAGGCTTAGTAAAGACAAAATGTATGGAATATAAGTTTAATAGTAGTAGACATAGCAAAACAATTGTTAAGATAGGAAATAACAAATTTTTATAATTACAATTTTTAAGTATCTAGGATCATTTTTGCAAAAGGATGAAGGTATTGATAGAGATGTTTTACATAAGATACAAGAAATGGAGGGTGTCTTTGTGATTATAAGGTACCTCTAAAATTTAGAAATAGGTTCTATAAAATGTCAGTCAGACATATTATGTTATATGAAGTTGAATGTTAAACTATGAAGCGAGTACACAAGCGAAAGGGATAAGAAATGAGAATATTCAAGAGAAAGTGAGGGTTGCACCTATTGAGGGAAAAGTCCGAAAAACACATTTAAGATGGTGTGGACATGTAAAATTCATTTAAATATAGATGATGATATAGCAGAGGATCGAACCCAATGGCGTAGGAGGATTCATATAGCCGACTCCACTTAGTGCAATAAAAACTTTGTTGTTATTGTTGTGTTTAGACGAGGAAGTTTTACAATTTTAGGAGCTTGCAATTTTACAATTATGAACTTAGCTTTATAACATATAATATGTAATAGATATATGTTATATAACTTAATATATATATATATATAACATATAACAATACTTTTATTTATTTATTTATTAATTGAATAATTATATATTTAATAAATATTGTATTAGTGCATTTACTTAGTGTAAATGGTGTGATAGTTATATTAGTGTGTTTACTTATGTGGATGATTTTTAATTTTTTAATATTATAACTTTTTAATGATATATAGGTAGGCAAATAACACCAAAAAAAATGTAGCTTATGATTCATTTTGAGGACACGTAAATTAACTAGAGAATTGAATTCATTAGCATTCTTTAGATTGTGAAATAATTAGATAGGACAATGGGGTCACATCTCATGCAACATATTGCTAGAGGATACTCAGATATTTCAACAGTGTCTAAAAATCGCTAAAGAATTTCATCATGCAATGAAGGAGAACCATTGTGCTAAAAAATGTAAATTAGAAGAAAAACAACATGAATATGAAGATTTTGATATATAAGCTTTAGAAAAGCCATCACAAATGAATTTAAAGGTTGTGGTGATGATATCCCAAATTACTAAGAATTTCTAGTGACTCTTTGTGTCTCCCGAGATGAATATAAGAATGAATAATAAATGCAATATAGTCATTAAGAAATTAGGCGCTAGTGGAAGCAGTTCAATCATTACATCTGTTAGACATGACATAATCATTACATCTATTAGAGGGGGGCGAATAGACACTCGCTTTTCATGCTGTATGTTCGTCTACGAATTGTTAGTACGCAAGGAAAATTACAAACAATATAAGCAAAAGCACAAACACACAAGACAAATCGAGTTTACGTGGTTTAGTAGTTGCTTAGCTCCTACTCGACAATCTATGAAAGATCACTCTCGAAATCCTTCTATCTTTTTCCTTCTTGGATATCTTCCAGAGATGGAAAAACTTCTTACAATCACCTGTTACTTACAACAAATTCAATAAAGGGAAATACAAAGATAAGCAAAATAAAAAATAATACAATTGAAATGAATTAGAAATGATGCTTTGCTTTGCTCACTTTCTTTTGCTTTAGAGTGCTCAAAATTGACTCAGGAAGTGTTGGTTAAGAATATGATATTGAAATCTCCAAGTGTTTCTCCTCTATAGTCGTTTGCTATTTTTTTAGCATATTAGTTGGACCCATTAGTTATCCAAATCGACTCGTGATCAATTCATCCGGATCATGACTTTATCTGGATCTTGACTAATTATATCATCAGTTGAGTATTCTCTACCATTAGTTGATTGTTCCAGATCAATTTAACCAATTCCCTTGGAAGTTGACTGTTCCCTTTGGTGACCGTTTCATCAGTTGACTAGCCTTATCAATCAATTCAATTTATCCATGATTATCTTCTAACTACTGTTTCACTAGTCGACTGTTTAGATAACATTAGCCCACTCTAGGAGATAAATGTTAACTTCTTCAAGCCATATCCTATAACGACTACAATAAATTTAAAATTATAAGTTGACTGCCTAGCGTACTAGCTCCCGAACAAAAATGCTCTGTTCATTAGCATTTTAGCCTAAGTAATTACCTAGTCGACTTGACAATCAATCTCACCTTGCTAAAAGACTCCATGTTTCTAGGAGTCCCTCGTCTACCTATTATAACTCAACCTCGACTTAGTTGGATTTCCACTGCCTAGAGACCTAACCTGTAGGTCTTCATCCTTTACCTAGCCTCAAGTCGGCCTTAAAGACTTTCAACTGTCTGGTCTTAAGTTACCTTAACCAACAAAGACTTCCAACTGCCCAACCTCAAGTTAACCTTGAATTGCCATGGCTTCCAATCTCCTAGAGAGTAGAGATCACTCCTCTAGTGACTCCAGCCAACTTTAAAGGGACTTTCAATTGCCAACACATGTTGGACTTTCCCCTAGCTAACTCCCTGCTCGATTTCACTATTTGCAAACACTTATTGGATTTCAACCAATTCCAACAACTTCTTTGTCAAATGTCTAGTCGACCTCAACTAGGAGTTCATCTATTCTTAACATATCAACCTAACTTTAATTCACTAACATATTGTCTAGATATATTGTACAAACATCAAAACACTGCAACTGATTGCACTAATACTCGAGGAGTGCAAGTGTATGTGTTACCTCGGCATGTGATGGTATCGGTCATTTCTTTCATTTTATGGGATAAAGGTGTGTAGTTGATATTGTCGACATTGATTTGATAACCTTCTTAAACCAAACTAGAATTAATGATGCCTACAAAAGGGAGATGAAGAAATTGATCATAAAAGTATTGCCATTTTTTCATTTAATCAAATTTCCCCTAATGCAGTAAATAATATGTACTATCCATAGCATAGTGTTCAACATCCAAACTCTCGTCATAGTATCCAATCTCCGATTTTATATGAAATTGTTGGTCCACGTTTAGTCGAACAAGTGGGGAAGATCAAAATATATGGGGTCACGTGTGCAATAAATACACAAAACCTATGCGGATAAGCATTATCAATTTTCTAGTATACAACAAGAAAAAGATGATATGTCATAAATCTGTTAGTTCACCAATAAAAGATAGATACACAAAACCTAGGTGGATAAGCATTATTAACTTTCTATTATACTGTAACAAAAAATAATATGTTATACATCTATTAGTTCACCAATAAAATATGATAATGGATCTTACATATATTATCTAATAGTAAGTATAGATCAAAATCAAAGAAAAATATCGTAATGGATCTTACATAAATCATCTAATAGATCTAATAGATAGTATAGATCAAAAGATAGATATAAAATATATAGTGCAAAGGGTCAGAGATAATGGTGTCAACTTTAAGATGGTTAATGAGTATTTATTTAATGATGACGGACATTGATATACTTGATACAGTAAAGAAGGTAGTGAAAAGGAATAATCTTTAACAAAATTCTTTTTAAAATCATGATTAGGTTAATAAATTAATGAAGAAATTTGTTGGCAAAAAAATTCTACCACCAAGAACAATTAGATTTGCATCTTATTTCTTCCTGCAAAGGTTATTCAAAAAAAAGTCAAATTGAAGGCTATGCTCACTTTTGAGGGGTGAACAGCCCCTTAGTATTTTAGCACTCTTGAGGGTAGGGAGGTAAAAAACAAATTATTATATCTACTACATTCCAAGATTACATTGCAAAGAGGTGCCTATAATCACTAATTAAGTATCAACATTATGTTGATATAATAAATGAAGACGAGGCAACTAAATGGGAAAATATGTCCATTTAACAAGTACATAATTTTTATAATAAACAAAATTTAATATTGTGGAAAGTCAAACTATCCTAATTTAAATGATTCTAATATTCTGCTACAACTGTTAATATCTTGTATTTACAGTTAATATCTTGTATTTATAGTTATTCCCTGTAATTAGTTATCAATCACGTAATTAGTTGTCAATTTCCTATAAATTAGAATCTGTAATTAGGTATTTATTTTAGGTAATACCTCATGTATTTATATTGCTCTTATCTATGAATAATATTATCTTTTCCTCTCAAAACCACAAATATTGATTATTTTAAATTATTATCTTAATCCAACATATGAATATCAATATAGCTTATCCACAAATGATGATCTCTTAGTGGCCTATGGCCTTTAGAAGTTTAATATTAAGACTACAAGCAAATAGAGAATTAGCTAGAGAAACTATTATTAGGAGGTAATATAAAATCATTTATTATTAGTCATTATCAACACATATAAAAGATTATTTAATTTTATTCACTTATTTATCTTATAACTAAGTGGTGGTTATAATATGGAGAATCAACCCTCAATTTAAAAAAGATTGCAATATGAATTGTCTCGTCTACAAAAGAAATTAGTCAACTTTCTCACTAATGTATAGGGAAGTGTGAAATTATCTCTTATTGATAGTTGGAGAAGATGCCCTACATTTCTTATGATATACGTCTTCTACTAAGTGGCATAATAGAAAAGAAGAAAAAAAATAATAAAAGTATAGTGTGTAGCCCACTTGATATTGGATTCCTTTATAATTGGATTGGTAGAACCATATTGAGGTTGAGAATTAATTACTTGATAAAGCAGGAAATCTACAATGACCATCTTAATTTCTTCCCAACAAATTAAAAAGTGTAAACTATATAAGATATTGATGATTAAATTTTTGACCGACACATATATTCTCAAATATCTCACCCCCAAACACAACCAAAAGTCACAATTCACAACAACAACAAAAAAAAAAAAAAAAGAGGCAAAGCTCATACAATCATCTCTAGTAATGATTGCAGTAGATGCTTTCCGTGTGGGAAATTTCATGTAGCATTTCTTATGTAGCCAAAAAAAACCTGAATTTGATGAAACTAACAGAAAATCTTTGAACGGGATGATAATAAATAAATAATGTATCAATTAAGGTCTAGATAAGGAATAATGCAGATATCCCGATCCATCTCAGTTGTTCTAGTGGCAATCAAGTAAAAAGAAATCAAAACGAGCATTTTGAATAACAAACACGTTTTATTCATTTTCAGGAATAACAGGGGAATGATTAGTAAGAACAAGAAAACTGAAGCTCATGAAATATAGTGAAAATCTGTAGTAAAAAAAGGTAGAATTCTGCTCAAAGAGCACCAAGTAATTTCTGTTTCGGTGTCAAATTGGCAAGCAACAAGAGAAAAAGAATACCGTGAAATATGACTAAGACAAAAAAAAATTACCAAGAAAAATATACATTATTTTAAAACATCAAAATAAAATAAAATACAGGAAAGAAAGTACGAAGGGGTTACCTTCTTGTCAAGGAAAGCTCCCAGGGCTTGGCAGAGCCCAACCGTAGTAGTAGACTTCCCTTCTCCCAGCGGCGTCGGCGTGATCCCACCGACCACGACGTAATACCCATCGTCCGATCCCTGAAGCTCGTCGAGAACCGACAATAGCACCTACCAGGGAGAGCACAGAACAATAACTCAGAAAAAAGACGAAAAATACACACCAAATTTACGAAGACTAGCGGATCGAATAAGAAATCCGGAGGCTTTTAGCTGAACCTTAGCCTTGTATTTGCCATAGAGGTCGTAGTGCTGCGATCCGAGGTTGAGTTCCTCAGAGATGCGCGAAATAGGAAGCGGCTCGACGGAGTTGGCGATATCAATGTCAGCTGGTACTGGCGAGACCACCGACAATCGCCGTATAGTAGTCGAAGAGCTCATCCTTGGATCCACACTTTGCTCTCCCACTCCCTCCTCTCCTCTCCTCTCCTCTCAGATTGCGAAATTGTGGTGGAGGAGAAGGTAACCAAACAATAAATAAATAATATAATCGGATTCATCGGAGGGTGTCCAGAAATGCTGGCTGTTCGATTTCAATCTGGATGGATGCTCGACGCGTGGAATGGAAGACATTGAGCAAGTGGTTAAGGGGCATTACGAATATAACATATTTGGCTTGACCCGCGTGTCTTACGTATGTTTTAGCAACGATGTTAGAAATTTTATAACTGCATTTAATGAAATGTCATCATATCTCAATTTCTCCTAAGCTTGCCAATTATTTTACTTTTTTTAAATCAACTTGGTGTGTTTTTGAAATAATAATGTAATGATTAAATTTTTTAATAAATAATTAAAAATTTTAAGATTTAAATTTTAGTTATGATATATTATAGAAAAAAAAATTCTAATAAAAAATAAATTTAAGAATACTGATTATTTGAATAAGTTTCTATTAATATTTTTTGATTTATTTTGATGATCGATAAAAAAAATTTATGAACTAGATTGATCATATCAAATCGAACGTTATTCGATTTAATTAATCTTTTTTTTATCTTACGTAATTTAAGGACAGTTTCAAATCGTTTCACTTGATATCTTTAATTTATCATGTACGAAATCATTTGAAATGGATCAGAAATAAAATTTCAATCTTTTAAAAAATCCACTACTAATATGTAAGGTCAAAATCGACGTTCTAACTAAAAAAACATTAACATTCAACCACTTTATATAATAATAGAGAAATGAAGAATGATAGTCTTTACGAAATGAGCAGATGATTATTATATAAAATTTTATCATCAAAAAGTTTAGAAGTCAATCTTTGATAACGTAATGCTTGTTAGGTTCCTGTCCTCTTTCATGCAATGATTATTATTTAAAGATTAGTAGTCATCCGTGATTTATCTTCCTTTCAAATAGTGAAAGACCATCCTGGAGGGGCCGCCGAGGTGACGGTTTCACCTTCTGCCTTCGAGAAATAAAAGACGGTGGATGAAAATTTTTTATAGGATTAAATTGATCATTTTTAAAATTAATTGGATAGATACTAGATAAAAAAAAGAAATGATTTAAAAAAAGTTTATTTGACGGTCATTTCAAAAGAATTCCTAATTTTCTGTTCAAAATAATTTTATATACTTTTATATATATTTTTTTTAAAAAAATCAGACCGTTATTTAAACTAGAACAGTGCTGTTTGTTCATTGACATTGTAAAAACTTTCATAATTTTTAACTTTTAACTTACATAGTAAGACTGTAATAAAAAATAAATAAATTTGATGTACATATTCACGGGCCTATTTATGAATTTTTGAATTGTTAGATATTAGATAAAATTTAAGTTTGGATAATGTATTGATTTCTCGTTGGCATATATTGAACAAGTAATAATGTCAATTCAAGTAAGTTAAGGATTGGAAACTTGATAAAATAGAAGAACAAGTAGATTGAGCATCAAATACTTGCCAAATGAAAGGGTAAGTTAAGGATTGAATATTGATAAATAAATGTCTAAGGAATGACTGGATACTTACAGAATTGATAACAAAATGTTAGGTAGTGAAATCCTGAGGCAAGACCTCTTCACACAAAAGACTAGGAAGCAAGGCCACTTGGCTTGTTGAAGTCCCATGTGCGTGGAACCTCTTGGCACACAGATAATCATTGTGAGGATGACACAAGTGAACTTAAACCACAGGGTACAAATGAAACTAGATTTAATATGGGACTTGACCATAGAAGTGCTTAGAATTAGAGATGCAATCGACTCTCAATCAATGATACAATCAACTAAAAGAGTCTTCAACCGATTGGGCCCTGAGTTAACTAGGGAGCTGACTATGCTTGAACAAAAAGTCATAAAATATTTTTTATTTAAGGGTAATTGACTAACCAGTTAACTAATGGACAGTCAATCGACTAGTCATCTAGATCAACCAACTAATCTACAACTAAAAATTTATAAGAGAATCATTGATCTAACATTAATGACCTGCAATAATCGTTGACCTAGGAGCTACAATCCATCATTCGAGTGATGAATCACTTCAATTAATTGAGGTAACCGTTATTGCACAACAAACTTATGAAATATATATATGTAGGATTGATATAGAGCTAGAGCTGGTGAATAACCAATTGTTCCTTTTATTGTCGTGTGCATTTACATTTCCCTACAAATTGTTAGTGCGCGGCAAAAGATTGCAACGACAAATATATAGACACAAATTGAATATGAGAAGAGACACAAGCATACCGGTTTAACGTGGTTCACAACCCAGGGTTGTTATGTCCATGATGTATGATCCATCAATGGATCACTTTAAGACCTTCTAATTTTCTCCTTTTTGGAACCAGCAAAGGCGAGAAGCCTCTTACCATTTTCAGTACTATCTTCTTTTACATATATACAATAGAATGTCACAAAGATAGAATAATATAAAGAATGAATAGGAAAATACATGGTTACAGATTTAATTTGTGAAAGTTTGCAGAACTCGATTTCTCCACGAAGGGAATGAAAGTTGAGTGTTGTTTGTGAGGAATGGCGATTAAGAGTTTGTTAGATGAATGATTTGTGCTTGAGAGCCCACCCGACCTACTAGGACTTTCTTGCCTAACCGCAATTAGGACTTCCTGCCTGGTGTCTGGTCCTCTTAATTTGGATATGAGAGCCCCTACTTCCTTTGTTCGTAGTTAATATTCTACTCACATGACTCGATTAAATCATAGCTCTTATGCACAGTCGGCGGTTAGACCTTCTGACAGTCCGGGCTCTGATACCAATTTTTAAGACCAAAAAAATTTAGATATCTCCACAATGGTATGATATTGTCCACTTTGGGCCTAAACTCTCATGATTTTATTTTTAGATTTTACCCAAAAGGTCTCCTATCAATGGAGATATCTTTCCCTTATAAGTCCATTATCTTTCTCATGTGTTTTCAATGTGGAACTTTATTTGCAACCTTGCAACCCCAACACTTTTCGTCGTGAGGAACACGCTCGTGTCTTGGGACATGTCCAGAGCATGTTCCTTGTTTTATGTTTCGTTCCAAGAGTCTTTTTACTCCGTTTGAGCTCTGATTCTTCGTCCTATCAATGAAAAAGTATAAGAGCATATCTCAGAACAAGAAAAATAGCAAAACAATACTAAAAGGTCCTCCAACCTTGAGAGAGAAGCTCTCCCTTCTCTCTAGAATCCCTAGAGAGAAAGGGGCTAGGAGGCTCATCATTCAGGGGCCGGAGCTCCCCTCCTAGGAGCAAGATCATAGTGGGGGAGGGGATCTCCCCCTCCCCCACCGGCTGGATACCCCTTCGCTGGCGACGGTGAGGGGCTGAAGGAGCTATGGGAGCATGACTCCGGCCACATTTCAAGGAGGAGAAGCTTTGGGAGGCCGGGCTTCTCCGATTGTGCAAGGTCTCCAACACCAATCGGGTAAGAGCTGTCAACACATCCATGGAAGCGGCTGAGGGAGGTGGCAAGATGGGGAGGGCAAGTCTCGGATATCGGCCAACTTCACCGGAAAAGGGAGAGGCCTTCTGAGAGGTTAACAGAGAGGAAGAAGGGGTTTTCCGACAGCTAGTTGGAGGCATTTAGAGCTTGATCGGAGCTGGTTCTTGCATGGAGTAGAAGTAGAAATCTTATATGGTGCCTCTCTGGCATGACAACGAAATACGCCAGCATACGGACTAGGCATGGGGGGGAGCGACAGGATGTGTGGCCTGCAGATAGCTTGCCGGAGAGGAGGCATGGGCGGCGGTGTTATGCTTTGTCTGGTCAATTTTCAGATCTCCGAGCTCTGGATGGCAGTAGAAATCACAAAGGGCTCTTCGCCGGCGAGGACCACGAAGTGCTCTGGCAAGAGAGACCGGACACGGGTGAGGGAGAGAAGCAGGAGGTGGATTGCGGAGCTCATACGATGGCAGAGAAGCATGGGCGGTCGCTCTCCATGTTGTAGTTGGGAATTTGGAGTTGGCCGGATGTAGGAGCTCCGACGATCGATCAGGCAGAGGGCGGCATCGGCAAAGTCAAGGAAGGGCACTTTCTTTGAAGACACTTGGAAGGGGGGGGGGGAGGATTTGGGAGGGAGTTTCGAATTTGATTTTCAAAAAGGGGCGGTAGAATTTGGTTTGGCTTTTGAATTTGAATTTCGAATTCAAATTTCAAACACCTTGAGTCTGCCTCTCACCGGTGGAGCAAAATGAAGTGGAGTTGGGCTTAGGCCTTGGACTTGGGCTTAGGCCTTTGGAGTGGACCTACAATCCAGCACCGAATGAGCAAGGGCCTGCGGGCAGCCACCTTCTTCTCCGGCGAAGCATCAATCTACCGACCCCTTTACCGGCCGGAGCACACTTTGTGAGTGAAGAAGCCCCTATGCTCAAAAATGCAAGGAAGAGGAGGCTTCCTACTGGCGGATAGGCCATGGAGCACACATGGAGGGAGGGAGCGGATGCAACTTTCCGGTGATGGGGCTATCGGTGGTGAAGAGAGGAAGGGGTGGTAGACATGGATTGGGGGAGGAGGTGTAGCCAAGGTACAGTCGATTCCTGGATGTCGTCAACACGAAACCTCCCAAGGTTTATGTTGGAGATTGGTGACTTCACGGGGGAGTTCATGGGTTGGCCAGAGCTTCATCCAATTGGCCGGAAAGCTGCCGGAATTGTAGAACAGGTGGCGAAAGGGGGCTGGGCACAAACAGAATTCCCTCCGAGATCTTTTCATACATGGAGATTGTTGTCGGATTTGCAAACCATGGCTGGAGATATGGGAGGATGTCGGGACGATGTGGAAGGCTGAAGATGAGATGTCGCAACTAACGTGATTACATGGATGGTGCGTAACTTGATCCTAGAGTTTTCAATTTTCAAACTAAGGTAAATCGTCATTCCATCGTGTTCCTAAAGTTTTCGACGTTAGGCACTTACCTATCATACGCGAAGTTCGTCCCCCTAACTTAGACACAAGTCTCAAAGGAGCACTCGGTAATGAGAGAAATAGATATGTATTTCCCCAATAACCTAACTCGGTTTCAAAGGGGTACCTGATCATTTTCACCCACGACAACTATTTTTTATCTCATGCTTTTTTTTATTTGTTTTATTTTCTTTTTTTGGCAAAATAAGTGCAACACTTGAACAAATCTTTTTTTTTGGAGGGGGGGGGGGGCGATTTTGATTTTTCCAAATAGGTTAGTATAATCTGAGTATCTCCAGTAACTAAAATGTCTAGACAGGGTTACCTATGGATTTCAAAGTATTAGTCCGACAAGATGAATCATGCCTATGTTGTACTAAATCAATTATTCGGAAACAAATATTAAGTGTGAGTGTATGAGCAAATAATCAAGCAAGCACATGGTAAAATAGTATCTGACACAACAAAAGCTTATATCAAATTCTATGACTAGATAGAAAAATATGAACCTCTCAAAAACAAGAGCATATTATCATGACATTATTTAAGTCTCTACAATTGAACAATCAGTAAAGAGGACAAGTCTTATGCATGTATGCGTCAAATCGAAATTGCAAAAAAGAAACATGAACATAAATAAAAAGACAAATATGATATGATGCATGTTGACTAATCAAGTTAAACTAACATATTAATCCTAGCGAAGTAGATAACCAACCAATAGAAGAACACTAAAAAATAACACACCCCACAACCCAAACC